>JANTBZ010070935.1:0-21184 GCA_024741255.1 Exechia fusca | reverse complement strand
ATCTTTCGATTGAGTACACAAACATTGCTCTAAGTCACTCCAGTGAGAAGTTGGGGCCAACCAATCTCGAAATTTGAATATTTTGTATGGAGAGCGGAATTATAAATTTGTCTCTATTAAATATTTTACTTCGCACTGGTGCCAAAAAATTGCAAAAAATGCGAAAAATTCACTTCAAGTTTATTAGTTCGACAATTTCTCTTTATATAGAAAAATCGACCTTCTCTTGGCGCGCATAACTGAGACTTTTCTCCATAATTTCTTCCGTAAACAATAGAATTATCTTAGATTTACCGAACTGCATCATTACAATTCGTATGTGACTCTTACTTTTCCTTCAACACGTTAAAGATTTCGTGAATGTTTCAAATTGATGTGCTAGGCTAGTTCATATTATACACGTAGTCCTCGGAGCAAACTGTGTTAGAACATGGTCTATCAACAACACGAATCGCATATTCCAGCATACATTATACAACATACACAATCACGCGCATGCATCTTAATCAAATCAGCAATAATTGAATTCAGCAACCAGTCTCTAAGTTCTATACAACTTATAATAATATATCGTCAGTAATTTATGAATCTCATTAGTAGGCATTATAAATTATTACACTCTACATTTACTACTATACTACATACAGCGAAAATTCAACCCTAATCATATGAGGGCATATTCTAAGTATTTATACTATATTCAAGGTATCCATTAGATTCGAACTTCTACACACAATCACACACAATTCATTCAGTGCCCAATAAATTTAGTCACAAACCATCGGTGACGATTGAATCGAACATGAAAAACACTGGCAACGATATCAAAACGAAGCGAGTTTCAAGTGCCCCAAATGTGCGTCATGCGAACACATGAACTGAACAAACCACACACACGGAGACACACACACCAATCAAATCGCATGTGCAAGGGTTTACACTAAATTTATTGGGTGCAAATCGATGTGCTGTGCTGATGACAGTTGAAAGTTGAAACGAACAAACCGTTACCACAATCGTGTTTCAATGTGAGCCAAACCAAATCCCAATTTTACAACACATTCTCTGTTACGCCTAAACTCCAACCAGTTTCCTTTTCTCTAACCAATATTGATTTGCTGCGCACACACACGGAAACACTCTCGAACACATGCACTCCACACACACACACATGATCAGGCTGTTGTTATCCGTTCAGTCCACACCCAAATGGACCCCATCCATGACAAAAAATATGCCCAACATTTGATTTGAGTCTCGCTTCGTTTTATTTTCTGATATGCCCTCAACTATATTGTTTTGATTGTGTACAATTGGGGGATTTGGTTTAAAAATCGATTATAACAGTGGCCGATTGAAACAAGGTAACTATCTCACATTTCCAATTACTCCATAATCCAATACTACTATTTTGCCATTGGTTGGCTAGAGTTACCACACATTTTGTTGAACACATTGCGATACTGCATCGCATTCAATTGGATTATACAACTGGACCGCGATATAGTTTGGCCAGATTGGAATTGTACCTGTATCATATAGTATCTAGGAAGTAGCACAATTACCCTGCGATTGCTCGATTCTAAGGCGAACAAACCAACCAACCGATTCCATATCATGCGAACGCGAACAGGCCCAACCAATCGATCCGAACCTGACGGCCAAGCTGCTGGGTCGCGGAGTCGCCGTGTCGCCCATCGTCACCGTGGAGCCGCGCAGGCGCAAGTTCCACAAGGCCATCACGCTGAGCATGCCGGCGCCGAAGGCGCACAGCCAGGGCATGATCAACCAGTACTCGGGCAGTGCGCCGACGCTGCGACTGCTGTGCTCAATCACCGGTATGTTCTCGCCGGCTGATGGTAGTTGTGTTGCGCTGCTGGATGTTGATGTACTATACGCAAATCTGTGAGCACTCTGTGTTGTTTTGGAACGTAATTCTGTAGGCGCAGTGGAATAAGGTCAAAGTGACTAATGTCAATGCGTTGGATATACCTGAACTGAAATGGGAATAATGTCAAATACCGTGTTACTATGACATTATTCCTATTGAGTTCAGGTTTATTCAACACATTGACATAAGTCACTATGACATTATTCCACGACGCCAATCCTGTATGCTTACTCTCCTCAGTTTGTGAAATTATTATGATCGTATATTGGTTTTGTAATTACGTTTTCACGACATTTGTTTGTAATTATTTTGTTTAATGTTGATTATTTTCGAATTTGAGTTACATATCTTCGGTTTTGAATGTTATGTTGCACTGAAAATAGAATCGTAAACTTGGATCGCATATCATTCATTCGAATATGTTACCAATGAATAGTACAAACTTTAAAATATGTCTGAATTCAAGACATTGAGATATCTGTTCAATTGAATCAATTGTAACATGTAGAATCGATGTGAAGTCTCGTGTAACAGAATAATGAAATAACGAATAAAAAACTAGCGAATATTTGAATATACTTTTTTTATATATTGTACATAATATGCTATCTAATTTCATTAAAAAACAAAATGAAAAGTACTCAATAATCTGATTCTATAAAAACGTTCCTATATTTCATGATGTATTTTCGATATTTGTAATTTTCTGTATGTGTCTTTTATGTTGTGGTTTTTATCATTGTGCCTAAAATCGTATGATCGCCAATTGTTTTTAATTATATAATGTGTGAATATCTTGGGTGGTGTTTCGAAATGTAAGCAAGTGAATTTATCCCTTTCTATAATCATAAAATAGCCATTGGCAATAAATTTGTGTATTATACATTTTTGAAATTGAACGTGCCACATTTGATGTTGGATATTATTCGTAAACTTGAATTCTACGTATTTTGATCGAAGGAAATGACGGGTTTATTGGTCAGATTTGTACAGCGTTGATGAACGTATGTTATGAAAATGTGATGCAAAGGACATTATTCATTAGACTTTTGTTTTTGTATCATCATTTTATCAATATAGTTTAATTTTGTTTGATTTTCACGTTGTTCTATTGTTTTTTGAACATTTAATCTTAATTTCACTATACTTTTGAGTTTATAATATAAATTTAATTGAAAATTCAAAGGAAGATATTATAATTAATTCTTTGATTGTATATGTAACATCACATGCGCAACATACGAACACTGATTGAATACCTAATCAATCTGCGTTCTTCTCGACCGAAGGTGTGTTTCGGAAAAGATCACTAAAAGGTAACTGTCAAAAATATCAACCACAATTACCACAACTCATTTGTTTTGTTTATTTTCGATTACTATATTATACAAAGTCGGTTGACAGCACTCTTCTTCTTCGTCATTAAGAACTTCAAAAGCATCACAATAAATACAATTTTGAACAATTTCGCAGCTTTGATTTGACATTCATAGTTATGTTGGAATATTCTTTCCTCAACACTTTCTTGATATTATATTTGTTTTAACCCAATCTAATTTTTGTATTTCAAGGCTTGACAATAACTGATTATGTTGGCTTGTTGACAGTTAATGAAGTAATTTTTATATAATTTACTTTGCGCTTCGTTGCACTCCGTACAATATTCTATGCTTTTATTTTACCAAATTTACCACTCGCCCAGATTGTGTACAAATCTAGCCAATAAACCAGCACATCTAACTAATAAATCAAAACATAAAAATACTATTTCGATGAGATTTTCAGGACTATCTTAAATTACGCAAAAGGCTTGAAATGCATACTACCACGAAATACATTGAATATCAAGGTATAATTTCGGAGCACACCCGATATAATTTGAAATATAACATATTTTGTAACTTCTGTAGTCTCAGTAACATTGTTAATACGCATAATGGTATCTTTGTGGCCTATTTTCTAGTCATTGCATCGATTCTATGTATCCTCAACAAAATACCTCCAAACTCCATGCGCAGGTGGACCATCACGCGCCCAGTGGGAAGACGTAACCGGCTCCACTCCGCTGACGTTCGTCAACGATTGCGTCTCCTTCACCACCACCGTATCCGCCCGTTTCTGGCTCATGGACTGTCGCAACATCACCGACGCCACCAAAATGGCCACCGATCTGTACAGGTGCGTCCAATAACCAATTCTCCTCCGACCAGTCGATTCACAATTCCCATCCCATTCCACAGAGAGGCCATCTACGTGCCCTTCATGGCCAAACTGGTCGTCTTCGCCAAGCGCACCGAACCGCTCGAAGCCCGGCTGCGCGTCTTCTGCATGACCGACGATCGCGAGGACAAGACGCTCGAAGCCCAGCAGCAATTCACCCAGGTCGCCAAGAGTCGCGACGTCGAGGTCATCGAGAGCAAAACGCAGTACATCGAGCTGGCCGGCAACCTCATTCCGATCACCAAATCCGGCGAGCAACTCCAGTTCGCCTTCAAGGCGTTCCGCGAGAACCGGCTGCCGTTCAGCGTGCGCGTCAAGGACCAGCACGCCGATCTGGTCGGCCGAGCGCTGTTCATGCGCGAGCCTCGCGTCGCCAAGGGCGAACAGCCCCAGCAGCCGATCTGCATCCTGAACATCGTGCTGCCCGAGCAGAGCGACTCCGGCTCCGGCGGAGAAGGCGAACTCCGCGTCACCATCCGATCGCCTCCGCAGCAGTACACCTCCATCATTCCGCCGACGACGGAAGCGGCCGCCAAGGCGGCCACGCTGGCAGCCGCCATTGACACCAGTGCCACCTCGGCCATTGGCGCCAGCACCACAACGAGCAGCCCGGCCAAGTACAACGGATCCACCGAGAGTCTGTACTATATGCGCGATTTGCGCGTCGCCGACATTGCCAACCGGATTGGCGGCGATTGGCTGCGCTTGGCGCCGGAACTGGATCTGAGCGCCGACGATGTGGCGGGGATTTGTGTAGAGTATCCGGCGAGTGAGGCGCGCCAGGCGCAGGCGATGCTGAGGCTGTTCCAGTCGCAATGCGGTGGGGATGAGGAGAAGTGCTGGTCGAGGTTGGAGCAGGCACTGCAGCACATTGACAGGGCGAGCGTGCTGAGGGAGCTGAAGCGGAGTGTGCAGGTGCAGGGAGGTGGGGAGCTGAATGGGCGGAAGGACCGGATGATGTTGGAGCTGGGCGTGGAGAAGGGGGATGTGATGGAGGAGGAGGTGGTGGAGATAACGAAGAACGGTGAGTGAAGATTGATGGGCTTAGACCGCTATCGTAGGTTACGTCTGTGGCATCTTTTGGTTTTTGTGCTCAATTCGTAGTTCCATTTTGTCTGAAAAACTCAAGATATAAACTAAAATGGTTGTTTGACGTAAGCTACGATAGCCCTCTGCCAGTAGAGAATATAGTGTAGCCTAAGCATTCGATAGAGTCTGTAATCGCGTTTGCGGGTGGGATTTTGTCTTGGCCACTTCAGAAAGCTCGTCGTCAATATTGCGTCCTTTTGCACAACACCACCATCTTTGCAGTAGACTTGTTTGTCACATAAAGTTCAAATTCCAAAATACCTACGCTGTATGTCATTACAATTCTATCACCACAAACAAACACTTCATCAACCAATTCGCAATTTCTTTTACTCCCACCCCACACACGATTGACCATCGGACCAGATCGACGAATGCCATTCCAAACTGGCCACGAAGCGGATGAGCTCAAGTATTCGGCCGAGGAGAAAACCTTCGTCGACGAACCGGCTGCGGCAGTCTTTGAAGAGTCCGAGGAGGAGGAAGAAGATGAGACGGTGAAGAAAACGGTTGCCGATCGTCGTGCTCAGATATCGAAACGCCTTTCAATTGAGCGCCAGATACCGGCATCATCGCAGAAGAAGGAGATTGTGCAGGAGATCAGCGAGATCAAGCGGCATAGTTTTATCGAGGACAAGCGGGCGCTGCACGAGGAGGAAATCAATCAGCACACCAGCTCGATTAGCGTGATCAAGCCAACGGTCACGGTGGAGTCGGTTAAGAAATTGGTCACCACTCGTTCGTCGGACGATGGCAGCTCGAGCTCGGAGGTGAATGAGAAACTTGAGATCGTGCAGAACGATTCAGCTGTTGAGCTGTCCGAAGCGACTGCGAGCCGGGATGAGGACGTTGCCACGAAAGTAGACGAACCATCGTTGAGCGTCGATGACGAGAAGGATGTGCACATTACTAGCGTTGAGACGTTGGTGAAAATGCACGAGCAGAATCAGTTCGTTCAGGAGACCAGTGAACGTACGTCGTATGTAACGTCGAAAGTGATAAACATCTCTGACGGTGGAGTTGTGGTTGAGAAGGAAACTGTTCAGAAGGACGAGCAATTGGAACAAACCACTGACAAGAAACACGTAGTTGAAGAGTCTGTTCTAACGCGGACTGATGACAAAACTCATTTGGCTGAAACAACGCTGAAATCCGAACAGACAGATACAGTGAAAGAACACAGTGAACTTTTGCAAGACCGCCAGAAAGTAGATAAGCCAGTCGCTGCCGCTGTGGTCGTTGGTCGCGATGTCCAAGAAGAGGCAACTGTGGTCGAGCAGTCGGAGCGAAGTGCTGAGGCTGAGATTGAAAAGAGTCTGGGTGAAGCATCAGCTCATGTCAAATTCGCAGTTGAAACCAAAGAGGAATACAACATCTTGGATACGGGCATTTCGGTGGCACCAGCACCTGAGGTGGATACGTTTATCGTTGAAACCGTGCGAATGCAGACCAAACGTTCGAATGACTCGCGCATTCTCGAAGAGGGCAGCCACAAGGAGTCTACTCTCTACAAAGAGACCGAGAAAGAAAGTACATTCCTTGACAGTGATGCCGAGTCCGAGCGAGATTCCACGTGTCAGAAGGATGCCGGCATATTTTCCGAAGAACATTCCATTGTTGACGAACACTTGACAGAAGAAGCTGAAGAGAAGCAGGTCGAAAGCATTGGCTCGCAGTCTAATACAGAGACAACTGAGAAAATAACAACTCAAAATTTTACTGAACTGAAGCAACATGAATCTGGAAAAGAGCACGGTTCATCTGCGAGCGTCAACGCAACCGATTTGGCTGATCCGTCTGACTTTAGTCCCGAACGGGAGATCGATATCGATGTCGAGGAAATGCTGCGTCGACGCGTGAGCCGTTCTTCGGTTAGGGCTGGATCTAGCTCAGCTGCCGGTGGTGAGTCCGATGGTGATTTCTCGTCGGCTGCGAAGCCAACACCTGAGCAAGTGCAAACGCCGGACGAGACTGCCAATACGGACATCAACATCGACTCAGGTATTTCAGTCAAGGTCACCGAAGAAATGCGAGACCATCATCGATTCGGTGAGATTGTCGAGGAGATTTGCATGACCACTGATCTGGTATCCGGTGAGAAGAGCGAGAAGGACAACACGTTCTCGATGAGCAGCATGGAATCGGACCCGGAGATATTGGTGCAGTGTCCAGACGATGGTTTGGATAACGAGTATTCGATTGAAAATCAAGAAGATGTGTTCACCAACAGTATACTAACTTCGAATATTCCTATGTCGATGGATCAGGACTCTGGACCGACCATTGTGAGTGAGGATTCCATTGATGAGACTGTCAACTATGAACCTACCATCATTAGTTCAGAGATTATTCTGGGAGACTCGACGAACGAAATTGCATTGGCTCCGTCTGATCTCAACATTGATGTGCTCGACAGTCTGGCCATCCATGCTCCTGAGCAAGAAAACATTCCTTCAGATGTGCTGTTTTCGATCGGGCAACAATCAGAAAACGACGATGACTTTGATTCGGAAATGGACAAGTCCTTCATTGAGCATTCTATTGAGGCTTCCGAGCCAATTAGCCTAGAAGCGAGCGCATTAGACCAACAATTGCCAGTTGAATCGCAATCGACTGACGGAACAATTCAACCAGTTGAAACTTTTGAACTTGATTCGCATGCTGACGATAGGCAATTGGATTCTGGTTCGAATATCACTACATCTGAAATTATCAATGTTGTCGAAACTGTCGAACGAAATGTCGATTCCAAAACCGAAACTACTACCAAGCCTCTTGTTGATTCAATTCATTTATCTGAAGAAAGCCACGTTAAAGTGATTGAAGTTTCCGAGCCCAGGGAGACGATTACGACAACGACCACGACTATTCTTTCCGAGCAGCCATCGACATCGAGCTCTGATGAGGGTGCAATTGTTCATCTGACTCGTGAGATTATCACTACCGAGACTACCAAAGTCAGTGGCATGAAAACGACGACATTTGTTTCTGAACCTATGTCAATGAAGGACATCTCCGACGTAGATGATGAGTTTTCCGAGCACAGTGAAATTATCACGAAAGAGATTACAACTCGAACGGACCCAACAGACACTACAATTACGACGACAACTACAATTCTGACCAAACCAACGAATTTTTCGGACGATAGCGCTGATTATAGCCGCGAAATAATTACATCGGAGTTAACTGGCCCTGTCGAACGAACAACAACGACTACAACTGTCACGACGGTTCCCAGATCCCTGATTGAAGTCTTCGATGCAGAAGAATCTGATGGAATATCTGAGTTTTCAGCTACCCAATCACCACTGGTCACAAAAACAACAACTATCGTGACTGAAATAAGTAGTTCAGGCGGTGAGAAAGTGACGGAATCCAAAATCGATGTTGAGAGCAACAAGGCCGAGGAGCCGCAAATCACCGAGGAGGGTGAAGTCGTCAACCAGACCGCGCACGTTGTTGAGGAGGACATGGCTGCTTTAGACCAGGCAGATGAGCATGGCATTGACACCGAGTTGGGTAAGCATGACAATTTTCTATTGATTTTACTGTGACACTAATTAGCTCGTATTATTCAAATTGTACATCGACTTATTCAAAACAGCAGCAAATTAATATCGATATTCATCATCAAACTTTTGACTAGGATCCAGAATTCTCATGCTAATATGAATTTCAATTCAATTGTTATCTGATACATTACATAATTATTTCTCTCAAATGAAAACTATATTCTCTACTGATTCACATTTACACATTTATTTTGTAACACCAATGGTGTGAGTCTTTGAATGATATATTTGTTCACCTACTGAATGTAGTGAATGTAGATTTTTCAGGGGCTTGTTAAATCGATACATATCATACTGGCGCGACTGTGTCGGTAGACGTATTCTACTGACCTTTCATTTTCAAAGCTTCCTTGTCTCTGATTCTGTCGTTTGTTGTCGTATCGCGTATGTTCACTTGTAGTCGGATTATAGCGGGTGGCATTATGTCGGCAGCTGTTTTGAGGCTTCGTCACAGTCGGTGCGATAATTGACATCGAACTTTCTGGTTTAGTCAGTCTTTCTCGAGTCGCCAATCGCAAAACATCTTGTTTTTCGTGACTCGTGCTGAATTTGGCCAACTGTTTGACTCACTGTAGCGATATCCTCGCTCAATCCGCGTTCTCTCTGTTACCGTAATGGCCGGAATTCCCAAAATCCTTATCACGGATGAGTGTCGTCCTAACGAAGAGATTAGCGACATTGACGAACAAATCGAAGTTGCTGATGGTCGGAAAGAATCGGCCATCGATAACCACACTGACATTGAAGATTTGGACATTGCTAACGACGGCAATCAGGCTACCAATAAGACAAAAACTCCCAAATCGAAATCTGCTCGGCGACAGGCCAGAAAGGCTGCAAAAGCCCGAGCTCAGACCGCGTCCGCGAAATTGCCGAATAGCATTCCAATAGCACGGTCCACCGATCCATTTGCTACAGACTGTGAAAACCTGGAGACGTCCGACGATGAAGCGCATGCATCAACCAAACTAGACCGCAAACCAACGACCTCTGACGCCGTCGAAATTCAATTCAATCGCGAGGATTTTCTAGCCAATCCCACTAGCACTCCGCCCGTGTCCGACGAGTCTGACTATGAGGCCGGTTTCAAGATCCACTACATCAACGAGAGCGATGTGTCCGAGACCGAAATAGAATACGATCAGGAAACCAAGCGTCTGGTACGACGAGGCAAAACCGGACGCCATCCGCAGACGACCAAAGTCGAGTTGCTCGTGCCGGCGGGCGATGAAGATGACGAGGCGACCGATGTGGACAACGCTTCGGACAACGACGACGGTGCTGCCATCGAAGAGAACGTCGCCAAAGACGGCCGAATGTCCACACTATGTCTGCCGCACCTCGAAGATCTCAACCTCGGTCTGACCGACGTCGAGGACTTTGGCGACGGGCCCGACGAGATTCAGTCGCCCACCGGTGCCTACTATCTGCCCGACATTCGGATGCCGTCGCCGATGCGCGAGATGACGGTGGTGCGCGAGAACGCCACCGGTTCGCCGGTCGCCCGCGTCATGCCGATGCTCGCGGACCGCTTTCTGCGGCTGGACGACGCGTACATGGAAAATGCCGGGCAGACGGACGTCGAGGATGTGTCCGGAGCGGAGGACGACGACGGTGCGGACGAGGACTACAATCGGGTGCGTGGAGTGTCGTACATTGGCGATCTGGAGAGCGGCATCGTCAGTAACGTTGAGTCGATGCGAGCGTTCGAGAAAGTTGTTAAAGCTGAGGACGATGTCGAATCGACCACAGATGTGGAGGACGGTGCGTCGGTGATAACCGTCTGCCCGGGCGGAGGCAAAGCGATGCCGACGCTGGCGCCGCACGCCACGGGTTTGCGCCGGCGCAAGTCCAAGTCGAAACGCGACCAGGCGCACCAATCGCAGCAGCAGCAGCAACAACAATTGCTGCCGCTGCGAACGCGAGGCGTTCGCTTGGCGGTTGGTGGACAAGCGGCCGATGTGGCCTTGCTGACGGACTGCGAGGATTTGGAGGTGGAGGCGAACGCGTCGTTGCCGGGCTACTCGATGTTTTCGAAACAGGCGCCGAAATCAAATACACTCATTGCGCCGCTGGCCGGCAGTGATCGTTGGGACGCCAAAACGGACACCGAGTGTATTTCGGGCGATGAGGACGATTTCGGTGGCCAGGAATGTGCGGCTGTCGACCCGGCTGTGGCCATGTGCAACCAGTCGTTCTCGTCGACAACCACTTCGAAGGAAATGAGCAATAGGACGCAGTTCCGAAATGTGCCATCCGTCGGTCGACTGCACGCAAAGTCGTTGCCAGAGCAGCCGCTTACTGATGTCGAAATGCACTCGGATGAGGATGGTTTGTTGGCGGCTGGTCGTAAGACACGACTGGTGTCCATTACACCGGCGGACATCCAATGCGTGATGGGCGATGTTCGGGCGGAGGTGGTCGATCACAATGTTAGCTATTTCGATCGGTCGCAAGAGCGCGAGCACTTGAAGGATCTGCGTGGATTGAGAGAGGCGGCTACGGATTCGGAGTATTTGCGCAGTGAGGGCGAGGGAGCCGAGGAGGCGGTCGAAGTTGAGGAGGAATAAGGTCGGCCCTATGCTTTGGAATAAGATAGCTTTAGATTGTAATTTGAGTGGGAGTGATCCAATTGTTAATATTTGTTTCTCTTTCATATTTACAGATCACAGTGCGGACTTGAAAAACGTTTCGTCCGCCGCATCATTGGCTTTGGAATCTAAACACCCAGGTCAGTGTGTCAGCTAAATTGGTATTGTATATATAATATTCCCAATATATGTGTCAGCTCTGTTCAAACTACACAATATTCCCTGCTTACCATGCAACAACCAACTTGCATAATCCGAAACACAAATCGTGTCTACTTGCACATGGCATTTGTCTGGCTTCCGCAATGTGTTGCTTGCACGCGAGTTCTTGTTCGTAGAGGGCACGTTACACATGTGGGGTATGTGCACTCGAACTCACCCTACGTGGGTGCGTCATCATCTCATACATTCACACACACACATAATATTTACTCATTCATATCATTCGCACCCTTGTTTCGACTAACACGTTTTTTCTCTTTTCTCTTTCTCCTCTGTGTAATTGTTTTATTTCACATTTTAGAGTCAGAATTCCATTCCACCATCCAAACCCATGTGTTACCCAAGCCATCGCCTCGCCTAACAACCACCACAACAACAACAACCACATCCACAACCATCGTCGAACCAACACTCGACACATTTGCCGCTCAGTCGCTCGACGCGAGTCGATTGTCTCTCGATCAAATTTCGGACAGATCCACCCACGAATCCGATGATGATGATGAAGATGACGAAGTTGAAGAGCTAGAGAACAATGCTGAGCCAGAACAGGGTAGTCAGATCGACGACGACGACGTCGAAGACGTCGAAAAGGCTGCCACCAGCTTGAACATCACATTCCCCGAGATCGGTCACGTTCATGCCGACGGTCAGATAGGCGCACCTGTGCCCAAACCGCGAACGATTCACAGTTCTGCGACGGAGACGACCACAACTACTACAACAATGACGACCCCTCTACACTCACACCATCAACAGCATCACGAAACCTCGTTCACGCGCACCGCATCCGCATCTCCGGAGATGATGCGCGCCAGTCAGCACTCGTCGGAGACGTTCGTGCACGAGCTGCGCGTCGAATTCTCCGACGGTTCGGATTCGGATCCGAAGACCAAGGCATCGCCGAAGAAAGATAAGTCAGGTGCTGTGCACGTTGATAAGCCCGAAGAGAAGGAACCGGCAACAATTGATGAATGCTTGTCGATTATAAGCGATCATGATAGTACTATGTTGTTGCACGATGATGATCAGGATGAAGATGAGTCGGTTGACATCAAAATGCAACGACGTGAGCACGACCATGATCCGATGAGCGAGACTTTGGAGTCAAGTGTTTCGGAACCAATTGATTTGATGCGTCTGGCGAGTACTGAAAAGGTGTCTCATGAATCAGAAGAATTGCACGTGGAAGATCTTGACATCGAGCGGAAAACCAGTTTTTACATCGGAGAGTCAACCGAAGACATTATAAAGAAGAGCAGCTTCGATGAGCCCAGCCCAGTTCGTGATCAGGATGACTCCGATTTGTTATCAGGAGAAGATGTTGATCGGAATGTGGAGTCTATCGATAACCGATCAGAATTGGATGCCGCGCAACATGTCGAACAAGACATGTATGGATTATCACATAGTCAGCATGATGCGGAGTCTGACGACAATGACAATGAAAATTTGAAGTCTGAAGCATTGAGTGCCGATAACATTGTAGAAGTCGAAGACGATGTCGTTTGTGAACGCGATAACGTTCTTGGAGATGTAGAACCTCAGCAGCTAGTACAGCACAGTTCTATCGAAGAACTGTCGACGATTAACATTGTGGGAGAACACGAAATCAATCTGGAACAACACGCGTCATCCCATGAGAATAAGAGTAATATTCAGACCGAATTCGAACATTCTGAATATACGGAGGCGCAAGATTCTGATCATGTTGAGATACTTGATAAAATTGTAAAAGAAGTTGATACTGAACGCGGTTTGGCTCTTGACAACGTACAGCACAGTCATTTTGACGAACAGTCGACGATCGACATTCCCGATGGAGGTGAAACAGAACAACGCATCGCGACCAGTCAGGATGAATTTGATGCAGTGTCTGACTTCGAACAAGTTGAGAATGGAAAGCCAGTTCACATCGAGAGTGATGATTACACTGTACATGTCATCGACGATATCGACGCAACAGCTCAACCAATAGTACAGCACAGTCCTATCGAGGAACAACCGTCTCTCCAAATAATCGAATCAGACTTTGAAGAACAACGCATTTCCTCCAGTAAGGCTGAACACGATGTAGAGTTAGTCGAGGAAGTGTATGGATATCCAGAGAGATCTATTATTGAAGATCATCAATATCATGATTCTCCTTCCGAATCAGTTGTTGAGAATATGGTCGTGGAAGACAAAATTGAGGACGTCGTAGAAAGGTTCGAACGATTTCAACAAGAATCGACAATTTCTACCGATAAATCTCAGGCAATTCAAGGTGATGTAGATGAACATGATGAACATGATCTGGAGTCTGACTACGACAATAAGGAGTCTCAGAAATCAGATCGTATCGAGAGTACCGATAAGATTGTGGAAGTCGACGAAGATATCGAACAAGAACGCGTCCACGATCTTGTTGCCAGTGAAGCTCAACCGATAGTACAACACAGTCCGATCGAAGAACAGTCGATGATCCATATCATCGATGAACATAAATCTACTTTATCCAGTAAACTCGATCTTCATTTAGACATCACTGATTCGACAACCGAAGATGAACATATTGACCAAGTCGAACATAAGAAAACGATCAATCAACAGAAAACATCTGGTTTTGTTATTGCGTCGGCGTCTGAAATCGAGGAAAGTGACCAGCAGCTGATCACTCAAGCCTTCGAAGAGGTCCAGGAGTCTCTTAAAGCTGTTCATGAGGATTTGGTTGAAGTAGTGAAGGACGGTCGTTTGAAGAAAGAATCACCTTCAGAGTTCTCGTTCAAACTTCTGCCCGACATCAAGTTCCCACAGTTGGAGGCGCATCACGAAGAGATTGCTCAGTTGAACGTGCTGCCTGACGCTATGACTGAAACATGCACCGAATTGTCTGAATCATTGCAGCAAGAAGTAGTCGCTGCCAAATCCGTGAATATGCTGGAAGAAGTTACTGCCGGCGTAGTAGCCAGTGCGAATGCCGCTGAGGAGATACTCTCCGTTTCGCCAACCGTCTCCGACGAGACCGTACCCAATTTCATTCCATCTCAGCCGACTAACCGCTGGTCCACTACCGATCCATCTGAGTATTGCTCTAGTTCGGCCAGCCAGTACGAGAGCATAGATCGTACTGAAACCGGTCCGCATTCCACATCGTCTAACGTTCACATGTCCTTGCAGAGTGGTATATCCGAATATCAAACAGCGAACGAACCATCATTCGTTACGGCTACCGGCTCATCTGACTATCAAACTGCTCACGTTTCGCTCGATCCCAGCTCCGTTTGTTCGAGTATGCCAAGCTTCAACTCAGGGAGCTCTAGTCAACTGGGAAGCTTGGATATATCTGAAACATCCGAAACCCTAATACCAGAGACTGCCAGTGATGATGAGGAAGATGATGTCGACGATGTTAATGGCGACGATGCAGATGACGACAATTCCGACGACGAACTTGTACTCGTGAGTAACATTGATATGTTGAACGTTGATCTACCTAGCGACGAAACTCTGCAGTTGGAACATGAAGTTGATGTGTTGCGACAGAGCCCCAGTATGAAACGTTCGCAGGAGATGCATTTTGATCGACTCGGCAGCCAGAGCCAGGAAGAGAATCTGTGTGTCGAAGACAGTGGCAGCGTTGTTCAAGACGAACTTTCAGCCGAACAACAAATGCATTTAATGGAAAAGGAAGATTTTGAACGCGAGGCTGCTGCGAAGAATCTCGATGCTCAGGTTATCGAAGCGGCTGTGACAACCAGCACACTCACTAGCACCACTGAGATGATCACTGCTACTACGTCATGCACCTCCGAGGAAGGCTCATCCGAAGCGTCGAATAAGCGAACAAAAGGACACAAGCGCTCAGACAGCACGGTTTTCTTGCGAAACCTGGAGGCCATGAAGCAGATCGAGGATGAAGTAACTTCGAATCTGGTCGATGAGGTGGCCAATTTCCCGTCCTCGGGCAGCGTTTCCGAAGATTTGCAAGAGAAATTCGGCAGTAGCAACAGCAGTAGCGGCGCGATGGCCGGTGGTTTCGGCGCTGGCAGCGAATCGGATTCAGACAACGATCGCTATGAAACAGAGTACTCGCGATCATTCCGCCAGCCTACAGCTAACGTAAAGAAGACCCGCAAAACGATAGAGATAATTGACACAATGGTGATGGAGCGTAAAAAGTCGGTTCCATCGATCGAAACCATAGCTGAGGATGTAGTTGCTGAGGTAGAGTCGGAACTTTCGCTGAAGGGATTCATCACAAAGAAAGTGCCCGAGTATTCGGCCGGCATTCCCGACATAACCGTATCAGAGGATTCGGAACCGCATCACACTGATGCCGATGATGCGGACATTGATGTTGTGCACCAGGAAGTTCCCATCGCATATTCCACATCATTCACATCATCCACAGAAACAACAACGACAACCGTCACAAGTTCAACGAAAGTTGTCGACCATGACACCAGACACCAAATCAGCGATGCTGAATACAAAGAGCTGATTGCCATGCAATCTCAGAAAATCGAGAATGCTGCCACTCGCTTCGATGTCTCATCTACTTCCGACCCAACTAAAGGCGACTCGCCAACCAGCGACTCGTTCGAAATTCTCGAACAGCCCGACATTACCGACGAGTTCGTCATCATCGAGGAGGTGGCCAAAGAGGCCAACGAATTCGATTCGGAGGGCAAAAGCGTCACCATTCAAACGGGCAAATACCAACCCAGCAAACATGACACGGAAGTCGAAGCCATCCTCGTCCGCTCCGCTCCTGCCGCCACCAACGAGGGCTCCATCGTTTTCCAGGGTCACGAACGTGATCTCGACTTCGACTTCGACGACAGCCAACAGCTGATCGCTCACGAGTCCTCCGGCACCACCACCCAGCATCTGGACGACGACTCCGCCGGCGGTCTGGACTCCAGTCGCAAATGGGTCGAAATGCAGTTGGCCGAACAGGCGCAAAATCTCCGCTATCCGTACGACATGGAGCGCGGCATGCTCGAGGACATCAAAGAGGAGGACACCGATCTCGAAGTGGGCAGCAGTCGCCTCAGCAGCTTCAAGGACTCCTTCTCCAGCACTCCCGATCACTACGAGGCCATGGCTCGCCAGCGGGCAGCCGGCTACGCCGCTTACGCCGCCCACGCTGCCAACGCCGGCAGCTTGGGAGCGGACAACATGTCCGTCAACAGCCTGCAGGAGTTCGAGAGCCTCGAGCAAGCCATCTCTCTGGAGAACCGCCGCTTCGCCGGAGGCTCCTCGCAGGACTCGTCCAGCGGCAGTAGCCTCAGTAAACGCTACCACCAGCGCCATGGCGCCGGCCCCGCGCTGGCCGGAGGTCTCGACGGCAACGGCGACAATTGCTCCGGCTCCAGCCTGAAAGAGTTCGAGGGCCTCGAGGACGCATGCGCCGGCATGCAGGCCATCGAGCTGCGCGCCAAAGAGGAGGCCGCTCAGCTGCTGTCGCGCTCCGACGAGTCGGATCCATCGCCGGCCAAGGAGCCGTTCTGCGTGCGCAAGTGCGCCTACGAGACGACCATGTCGTCGGAAACGGGCTCGACAACGATCACATCGACCACCGTTGTGACCACCACCGTCGTGGTCGCCGACCAGTTCCAGCCCGCTCAGCAGCAGTTCGGCAGCACGGACAGTCTGGAGTGCGATCGACCAGTCCGCGATCCGATGGCGCGTAGCATCGACTCGATCGATGTGGCGGTGGCGGCTGCGGCGACGACTGCCGGTGATTTCGACACCAAGTCGAACACGGACTCGCTGGAGCAGGACATGGAGCACCAGGAGGAGGACCAGCACCATTCGTTGCAGCGACACGACAGCGTCGATTCGATTGATGAGGCTGCTCGGTCGATACAGCATGTCGCCACAACGTCCCAATCCGCACTTGCCAGTAGTACTACGGCTGCTGCCCCAACGACCAGCTCTGGCCACCCGCAAACTTCCGGCCCCGGCTCCGCGACCAGCTACTCTCCGTGCAGCCTGACCGGCGGCGAGGACGGCGCCAACGCGGGCGCCAACATGTCCAAGGAGATGTCGTGCGACTCGCTGTACGATGGGGCGAGCAGCGGACCGCTGCTGACCAGCGTCGAGAGCCTCGATCGCAGCAGCTGCACGACCACGTCGAACGCGACCTACCAGAATGTGAGCGAGATGTCCGACAGCACGGCGAGCTGCTGCTCGAACACGATGATCGACACGCTGGAGCGGCAATTCGCGGCCGCAGCTGCGGCCGGAATGCCGGGATTCGAGGGGATCGAGGGCAGTGGATCGGGCGGGAGTGTGGCGATGCTGAGCAGCAGCAGCACGTCGGGAGCGAGCACCGTGGTGACGGTGGCTCAGACGGTGACGGCTTCGGTCACGACAACGGTGACGACGGCCCGGCAGCTGGACCAGCAGCCGCAGGAGCGGGAGGACGCGAAGGAGGCGTAGGCGGCGCGCATGTGACTGGCATGCCTGACTGGGCGGCGACCACAACAAAGGTACAGTGTGTGTGACGAAGATGGACAGTCGACCATTGCGCGGACGGACACGGGTGAACACGAGAGTTTGTGAGTTGCCGTTTTTGGGTTTTGCGTTTAGCTAATGCTTTCACCTTCAGTCAGACCAGTTGATTGTTCACTTAATGTTCACATAATGTTCACTTAATGTTCTCTCCGTTTGTGTGTGCGTGTGCGTGTTACACCCAGTCCTTGCTCACTCTGTCATATTGGAACGTGTTCTGGAACTTGATGTACTAATGTGTTGTTTACTTTTCCGCGTATCTCCATCCAGCCGCCAAGTGAATCTGCTGCAAGCGGCCGCCGCCACGTGATCCGGATGTTTGATGCGCTCTTGGTTGAGTCCAGCGCAACAGCTCAGCATGTTTTCTAAGCAAACGTCAATATTAATCGCAATTCACAGAGCACATTATAACAAAATGCTTACACAGTTATACACAGACGACTTCGTACTAAACCAAAATGCGTATGCGTAGAATTGTAGTCCAATATACAACACTAATTACATGAACGATAACAGACAAAACCAGTACCATTCTGATTCTGATACAACTGCTATACACACACACACACACATCCAGTTTCGTACTCACATACACACACCTATGAACTTACGCTATCTAACTTATCCATTATGATAAAAATATTATAACTCTTATAATAGTGTAGCTTTGACAAAAACTCAACAAAATACCTGTTAAACATGCAAGACACACATTCCAAATGATCTAATATATGAAACTCCAAACTTTGTTTGAATCACAGAAGACGATTCAAAATGCTTTCACAACATGGTTAGGACAATTGAGAAAACATGTATCAGTGTTGTTTGTTTGCCAGTAATATATTATTGTTACTATTTCATATTTATGCTTTGCTTCTGAAATTGCTTGAACTGATCACTGTGAAGAATATTATAATGCATTAAGAACATGATTATTTTGTCGAATGAAAAAGATACCAAAACATCCAACATCAAATAAAATAATTCTATAGTTATCGATGCATACCAACACGTATATTCAATAACAGTATTATTGTATCAAACATAATAACGCTTTATAATTATTAAATAAAATGATACAAATAAAATGACGAATGTCACGGGGTTTCGTAGTTTCTATTTTATTCACAATGCTCATCCGAATTTATACGTATATACGAATGTTGTCGCGTATGGAAATCCTGAATTTTCCATCTTCACTGTACTGTACTTGTTCGAGGATTAGGTGCTGCGTTATTTCAAATGATTTGCACGCTGAACAGATCCCAACGTTGAATGCTACTTCAACGCATTGTCTTCATATATTTTGTTTATGAGGAATTTAAAGCTCAGCCTCAGATTGTCTTGAACCAAGCGATATACTAGATATTTTTCGGACAACTTTAATTAATATTATTCATAGAACTATATGTCGCACAATCCGATATGCGTACGCCGGGATGTGTGATATTTGAGCTCTCAATTAGCATAACTTCCTGTATGACTTCTGTTGGATATGATGCCTGGTGCTTGTATAAATGTACCTGTTCGTCCTTGGCTATATTCAATTTGCTATAAATGTAGGTTTTCAGGAGTTCTTCTTCGAAATATAAATATCATTATTATGATTGTATTCCGACGGTATAATGTCGGATTACGTTGTATTGGAAATATCAATTTGTTCATGTAATGGAATCGCACTGCTATACTGATCAAATCATTTGCACGCGGTTATTCGCGATTATTTACAAACAGACTCATCGTAATTATGTATGAATGCCAGCGGCCTACACAATTTTAATAAACCGCACCATCCAGTACACGCTCACGCTCAATTCAAATGCACATTATTCGATTACAAAGGGCATTCGATTGCTAGTAAATGCCCATAATAGAGAGAACGCGAGCACAGGAATTTCGTGCCATCGTCAGCCTGTTGGCTCGGCAGACGCAATGAAATTAATGCGTCGCAATCACAGGTTTCCACTCGAATGGATTGCTTTAATTGAATTTTGCGAAAATGATGCACTGTTTCGTTCGACGTCCGAATTTAGGACGCGTTGTCTGTGTGGCACCGGCTATCGTTTAAGCCAGATGTAAAGGCTGTTTGAATACGATTTATATCTACAGAGGCTCGGTACTCATGAGACTATGTTTGGAATCGAGTTGTACATAGCATATTGTATTACATGGAATCGGATAAAACAGAAATGAAGAACACAATTGAAGCCCAACAGAATTAGGTGATTAAATGGACACAAGTTAAGTTCGGTCCCTACTTACTTGTGTTTTATTTGTTTTAGTAGTTCCACCTAGACTTGAGAAGTTGAATCAGTTCAACATTTAACTCTTGGTGCATCCTGAATAATTGTGTTGGTTATTCAATTGTTAAGGTTATCTGAACCCCAAAACATCTTCATTGAAACACCCTTTCAGTGTTTTATTCGTGAAACAATTCCGGGCAGTTGTAATCAAATTGTGCATGCTCAGTCGCGCAAAGCGATAATGACTACATTTTGTCTGAACATTAAATTCCACCGGATTGTGTCAGACACTGTGACTTATTACATGGGCCGAGAAGTCCCGGGACAAACTATGAAAGAACAATATTATTGATGATTTTATAAAAATCCTTTACAAAGTTTTATGTTAGCTCAATAGCCTTGAATCAGCGGTCCTACAACATCTCGATTACTTTGAAAAAGTATTCGTGACTAACCCTTGCAACATGTTTTTGTCTCGATTTAGAATGCCTAATTCTTTCCTGGAGCTACCCATTGAAATTGTGGAAAAAAAATTGTCGCTGAGAGCCAAATACGCATAAAACCATAGATGGGACCACAAATTATAGCTGAATTCATTGATCATTGCTATTTGGTCGATTGTGAGATTTTGCGTTTTTTCGGCAGCCTAATCAAATAATAGTATCAGAAATCTTCAGGTTCTATGCTTTCCGAATTCCTAAGTTATTCCGTAGACTTATTGATGTTTTTGTCATGAACTGCCAAATTGAAGCGGTACAAAATAGTATGAAAACATTTCCAAATTTTAATCCGGTTGGGGCAGACTCCAGATAAACATTTCTCAAGACTTGTTGTGGCTCCAGCGGCCCTTCT
>JANTBZ010070825.1:0-21185 GCA_024741255.1 Exechia fusca | reverse complement strand
AAGCGATCGTTGTTATTCAATGATCTCTAAAACGTGCACCACTAAAAATTCTCAATAAATTTGTCTTCTAGATGGTCCGGGGAACTATCAGCATCATATTTGCTGAACATTATGTCGACCGAAAATGACTACATATCGGACTGCAGGTCCACCAATCCTTGATTGGCACAAATAAAATGGGACAGTAAAGTACAGTAAAATTAAATAAATTCGATTGCATATTTCAGGCCAATGTAACCAATTATGTCCACTGGGTTAAAACCAACTCTGATCGTGCGGTGTGAGCGTGAGCTTAACCCAGGTGCGAAATTGAGCACGAATTCGAACCCATGTGGAAATGAAACAAGCCATTGCGATAAGAAAACTTGTGCGTATGACACATATGCGATGCAATGGCATATGCAATATGCATGCTAGCATATAACAACTTCGTTCAATTCCGCATTTGTCCATTTAATTATTTTGCCATTTAACACGCACGCACGAGCGCCGCAATCACCGATTGTCGTGTCAGCGAACTGCACCGGAACAAATCACAGTGCGCTGTGCTTTTCGCGTGCGTTGCTATTGCGATTGTGTCATCGGTTTCATCACTTTTTCTAGTTTTGCGACGCACAATACCAGCAAGGCAAAGATTTCGCTCGACCCAAACATTCAAACATCCATCGCCCAACCGCCCAAACCACAATAGCCGTTACACACACACAGCTCACACACACAGTTCGTTTTGTCGTTTCCCTACATATTTGCCCCGTGAGTGTTCTGGTAGCCCATAATTCAATTGTTTTGCAAGTCCAAGCTCTCTCTCTCAAGACCAACATGACCATGAACTTGCGTCACTATTTGGCGCTGCTCAACACGCGCAGCGGCTATGGTCGGACAACTGCTTCCATATTCGAATATGCGGGCGGCGGTTCATATTTGAACACGAATTTTAATCTTGAAATTTTTGTCTTTCTCATCCTCCCAGGCAAAACCTACTTCCCGGGCCTCGATGATCACATATCGGAGGAGGCTGGCGGCGGTGGCGTCGGTGGCGGCTTCGGCGACGGTCCGCAGATCCAGCTGGGCTCGCCGGCGCGTTCGTCGCCGCAATCGCTCGGCAGCGAGGTGACGGAGCGCTTCTCGCGCAAGGTGTTCGTCGGCGGTCTGCCGCCCGACATCGACGAAGGTGAGTGCGGTGAATTAATCACATTCAACAGACGACGCGCAACTGTCAGCACACGGTCTTTGTTATTGCGTCGCGGCGGCGTAACGAAATTTCGTGCAAATTCGACAACTAATACGCGGAGCGCTCAGAGTGAACAATTTTTCATATCCTCAACTCGATTTGCTGGGGTGAGGGTCGCCGTGTGCCGCCGGGTGTCACCCGCACACACGCATGTTGAATAAAAAATAAAAACTTCGCGACCCATAACCATCCATCTTGTCTCTGAAGAGCGGCGACGAAACTAAGCGACGCGACGACGAAGAATTCGCGTCGTCTTCGTTGTCAATGTAAGTTTGGTCGCTGCCCCGCACGCTCACGAAGACCCGGAGACACACTTTCGAAACCACCCACACAAATGAGGAGAATACTCGGAAAAAATACGCGCATTTCCGCTTCGTTTCGATGATGCCGCGAGTGGAACAAATGGCATTCGCACACACTCGAGCATGCACGAACGAGAACCGACCGCTTGATTGATGATTCGCGCGACGTAGTACGAACAACGACAACGGACGACGACGTCGACGACAACAACAAACTCTATTGCTGCATGTGTTTTCCTCGTGTTCGACATGCATTTCCGTGTGCGTGCGTGCGTGCTTGTACTACTCCAATTAGTTTACTTGAACCTTGCAAAAACTTGGATTTTTACGTTTGAGACCATGTTTGAATGACAAGCTATAATGATATGAACATTCCAATGATACAGTTTTGTGAATACACATAATTATGTTGAATACAAAAAATGTCGCGTGATAAAAGTCCTTCTTCGGCTGACCATGCACTAAACAACACAACACCGTTTTTATATGGATAACACATTGAACGAATTTACATACAAGTATTTTTAATTTTTTCGAATGACGGGATTTAAAACGAATATTTTTCATTCGATAAATATTATCAAAAATTACTTGTACGCTAATTCTTTTGACGATTTCTTTAGAGGCCCTTTTCATCCAAAGGTAATACTTTCCTGTGAGCTTTTTTGCGAATTATGTTTATTCTACAAAACTGCATCATAAAAATGCTCATACTTCAAATAAACGGTCTTCCAAATAGGGTCTCAAACGTGGAAAATTCCTGTTTCCCTGGTTCAAGTAAACTAATTGGGGTAGTAGCATGTAGCATTGAGCATTTGGTAGCATTGCGTCGGTTACCTTAATCTATGCGCGTCGTCGTCATCGAACCGGATGCGAATCGTGGCGATATTTGTACGCCGGTTCGTCTGCGCAATCCACCACCCTCCCCGCATTACGATTGTGTATGTTGTATGTTGTGCTCGGTTGGAAGATAAATCGTTTCGATTTGCCGAGACCGAACCGAGTGCAAATCCGACTCGCGCGCATGTGGTCCAGCCGTGTAAATAATGATGTGTAATTGTGTACGTTTCGTTCTCTCTGTTCTGTTTCCATAGATGAGATCACTTCGTCGTTCCGTCGCTTCGGACAGCTGGTCGTCGATTGGCCGCACAAGGCCGAATCGAAGTCCTACTTTCCGCCGAAGGGGTACGCGTTTCTGCTGTTCCAGGTGAGTAAAATATGCGATGCGGCATATGCGTGAAATGTGTGTGCAATGATTGGATTCTGTTTCGGTTCATTGCTGGGTTGAGTGACAAATACTGTTTTGCCAACGATTTGCATGATGGGAATATATGCGGACGTGCGCATGTAATGCGGAAATTGCTTTGCAATGCACAAAATGCGCAATCAAAACACGACATTTATATCCCGACGCGCGTACCAATATATGCTCACGTTGGCACACAGCACGAGCAAATAATCGTGTACGCAGTGCATATTTCACGCCGACCCTTGGCATTTGGTGCGGTTGTTTATGGTGAATGAATAGAATACCGACGAATATTCAAATATATAAATACGTTAACGTATTTTCAAAATTACGGAAAAGATTTCAAATACGAATAATCATAACATAATATATTTCAAAATGTATTTGTTTAGATAAATGAGTTGAGCATTTTAATTCAAACTTCAAAATCACGCGTCGTGCCCACAAATAGCCTTTCCAAATTGCAAGTGTTTTGGTAGCGGGTAGCATACTACCAACTACACATACGCATCGTTGTGTACGCGTACGCACTCACCGCGCACCACCCACAGTCACGTACGAACGACGCGCGATGAACTATTTATTCACAGATTTATGTTCGGGGCACAAATTTATTCACGATCGCAGCGCCGAAGCGAAATGGCCTTGCCCGCATGCATTCGTCGTCGTCGTCGTCATGTGCAAATGTGCACCTCTCACCCGAACACGAACACCACCCTCACAACATGGCGGAGCATAGCACTGATGTGTTTATGCTTGCGCCGCTGCTGCAGCGCGCGTTCATCCGTCCGACCGTGCCGGCATTGTCCACATACATTTAGTCGGCAAGAGCGCATGGAAATGCGCGCTCGGATGTGGAACAATGTTGCGCCGCGTGCTCGCAAAATTCATTTCGCAAAATGTGTGTGGGGTTTTCGATGTGCATGCAGTGCAACAAGCCAACGAGAGCTATTGCGGAAACACGCACTGTAATCGCGCGTGTGTATGTGTGTGTATCGTGTTTATATTACTGCGAGATGCAAATGTAATGTAGTGCGGGTTTTTCGCATCAGCACGTCTGAACAGGGTTGGTAACAAATTGGATAGATTTCGTGCACAAACCGTTCGTTAGAGCTGCACGGAACTTGACATCGGCTAGGTGAAATAATTCGAACATGAGGTCGCGCACTATACTATATTAGTAGCTGATGTCGTGCATTGAATTACATTCAATATGCATCGTCGACAAGATGCTTCTGATCATCGTTGCCCGGTGAGTCAATACACATAATCCATTACCAGAGAGGAGGAGGACCAGGGGGCGTCGTCGAGCACATGCGCGAATAATTCAATTTGAATAATTGCTGCTCTCCCGCTCTGGTATTGAATTCGTGTGCGCTTGACCTATTTGTGCAAATACCAGGTTTGCTCGAGTTGGAATATTGAAATATCTCCATTGGAGTTGATTGATTTTGTTATGCTCAAACAATGAAATTACAACTTATTAAATAGAGCTGATCAATCGAATAACTAGGTTTCATGCAAACCCAGGACAGTCCTGTAATTTTCCGAACGAACCTCTCGTTTGTCGTATGCATCCAATCATCATTATCGTCCTGCCGTATTTGCATTAAGCACAGCAGCATCCCCCTCGGCTGAGCGCCAGAGATCAACATGCAAGCGCAAACAGCCAGCACTCGCCGTATGCAATTATTATAATATATGCAGGAGACACGACATCGGCATTTACACTTGGCACGTGGGACTGCTGGACATGTGTATATTGTAATAGGGCACATTCAGCGCATGATTTACGCAGACGACACACAACTCAACACGAACGCCGCAGCAAACATCTGTGTCCGAATTTGTGCACACAAAGCATAGAAGGATAGGATGGATGGATGGAGTGGCTGATGTTTTGGTTGTGTAAACACGTTTTGCACATAAAACGGATGCATGTCAGGGCGATATCTTGCGCATGAGGAACTTATAGAGTAATTGAAAGATTTCCTGACTGTTTAGTGTCGAATTATTTGATTGTCGCTTGAGAAACGCAGACACGAACTATTCGTTTTATCTGTCTCATCACAATTCTGACCAACCGAGGATTCACTGTACCACATCGAAATCAGGCACACTCCGCTCACTTGTCGTATCGCACCTTCGAAAAGACATTCATCACCAAACGCCAAGCCAACACTCTGTTCTTGATGACCATCGCTCAGCAGCGAGCCAAACGCCAAACACTTTGTTAATTAACAACGGCGCATTGTAGGCGTGCGTCCGTCGTTTGACGACGGTTTATTGAATGTGCATATTCTGTGTGTGGATGGATGGTCGTTGGGAGCGAGTAATTATGTACGTGAGTGTGTGTGTGTGTGTGTGTGTGTGTGTGTGTGTGTGAAGTCATCAATTCTGCATTTCCATTGTGCGGTTCGGCGTCGCATGTCGCTTTTGTGTGTTGGTCAAGAACCAAAATGCCTAAAAGCACTCAAATATGCGAGAGCACAATTATCACCAGCGTGGCCTAATGATGTCCCCAATAATAATGATGATGATTACGATCATCATCAAACCAGTGTGTCGTGCGTACCACACGCAGCATGACACTCGATTTTCCTGGCTCCCAAGCCAAAGCATGTGTACTTTTGTTTGAGTTGTGCGCGAGTGCTTCGCATAACCATGTCAATAGACGATTTGAATATTAAATCCAGAATTAATTATCGTCCATTCATCATGGTGATTAATATAACAGACCTCGCTCGTCGGTCGTCGGTCAATAGACCAGCACAGAGAGCGACCAATGACGAATGGGATTTCCAGGTCCAGGCGCAAATCGAACACAGCAGCAGTTCGTCATAAATTGCACAGTTGGGCTGCTGGGCTCTTTGAACACGCATGTGCTATGTTGGGCGTGTGTTCGTGACGCTGTGTGCCCGAATTTCAGATGTTTAGATAGCTGCTAGACCTCAGCCTAGATGCTGCCCACAATGATGTACATTGTACACTGTATGGGCAGGTAAGAGGCAATCCCGACGCCCGTTGTGCGTCAGCAGCCATTTTTGGCGAACGGCCAAAGGATGTGTTAGACCCGGAATTGACGGACGGACGGACCGAACATCGAACCGCCTGCGGGGGTGTTCACGTGCGTTCACGTTCAACCAGTCACTCACTCATTCACCGCACCGTGCTCACGTGCTCATAATGCGATGATAAATATAACATGAGCGTGCGCTTGCCTAGCTAGTAGCTACAGGAGGGCAAAGTTTATGCCGAGAATATGCATGCTCACAGCGGATATGCGATGATGCGGCTGCTGACGTAGTACCGCACTACAGCCAGCAGCTGAACCCGGAACTGAGGAGTATATTGTTGGCGTGAGTGTGGGGAGTTTGTCTAGGGGATGCAACAAGGAGCGCTAGATTTTTAAAACAGGATAACACAACATGTTATGCGAGTTATGTTTTCTTCAAAGGACTGTGAAATAAATATTCAACAAATTACCGTCTATTTTTTTTATTTACCCCTTTAGGATGACATCTCAACATAAATGAGCATCTGAGTAATCTTGTTCATCATAGGCTAAAGTAGTAGTCGCACAGAGATTCTCACCATTTCTTTAGGTTTTCTGAGATCCATGTATGCATTTTAAAATTGCGCCTTTTATGGTGTTTTGAATCCTTACAATTTGTATCTATGCTGAATATCGCAAAATGGACGCTATTTGCTGTCAAAATCTAAAATCCCCTCCGAAATACCCTGTATTTATAAGCGGTTGGTTCTCTATGCAATCGTTCTGAATAACCCAACCAACCAGAGAGAATTTTGCGTGCGTCACTACGGCCACCACCATCGCCCACCGAATCCGACGCAATTATTTAACCACTTTGAATTCGCGCAGGACGAGAGCAGCGTGCAGCAGCTGATCGAGGCGTGCATCACCGACGAGGACAAACTGTACCTGTGCGTCTCGTCGCCGACCATCAAGGACAAGCCGGTGCAGATCCGCCCGTGGCGCCTGTCCGACGCCGACTACGTGCTGGACGCCTCGATGCCGCTGGATCCGCGCAAGACGGTGTTCGTGGGCGGCGTGCCGCGTCCGCTGAAAGCTCGTGAGTTTGAAAAATGGAAAACGGGTTGACAGCCAATATTGTGATTTACACACAAAATAACAACCTGTGGTAGCAAATGTTTGTAATTATAAATAATGGATTAGTGAAACTCTTGCATTTAAATATCAACCATAACTATTGCATGAACGCTATATAGAGATAGCATAGAACAGCATTTGTTTTGTCAGTCATAATTTGTTCAGGCAGTTCTTATCTTCGAATATTCACTCTACAAAATTTTATGAATATAAAATGTGAAGGAAATGAAAGTGGAAATTTAGTTGATTGCAAATTGAGTCACATTTTTGACATCTATTCAAAAATCGTTAAATTTTAAAAAGAAAAATGTATCTAGAGTTTAAATTTACCATGTTTTTTGTAATTGAATATATATGCAAATGTTATCCTTTTTCCGACGCTCTCGGTTTTTATCAGAACGACAAAAAGTGCTAACATTACCATTCTCGTATTCCGTGCAGTTGAGCTGGCCATGATCATGGATCGTCTGTACGGCGGCGTTTGCTATGCGGGCATCGACACCGATCCGGAGCTCAAGTATCCCAAGGTGCGTGTACAGACTTGCCTTATCACTCACCAACCAACAAAGAGAAACCCACAAAATGTTAACGCAACCAATTCTCCGAATTTCGCATCCGCAGGGCGCCGGTCGCGTGGCGTTCTCCAATCAGCAGAGCTACATTGCGGCGATCTCGGCGCGCTTCGTGCAGCTGCAGCACGGCGACATCGACAAGCGCGTCGAGGTGAAGCCGTACGTGCTGGACGACCAGATGTGCGACGAGTGCCAGGGCCAGCGGTGCGGCGGCAAGTTCGCGCCGTTCTTCTGCGCGAACGTCATGTGCTTGCAGGTGAGTGCAGAGATATATGTGGTGTTGGCCATTCAGATGCTTGGATGTTGAGTTTTCAATATTGTTATGATACAAATCTGAATTTCGAGTCTAGTGAATTTGGAGAGCACCAACCATTTTCGAAATGGTGAAAGGCATTCGAACGACTTTTAGTCTAGCTATATTTCAGCTGAAAATTATAACCATGTATCAAGACTATGCTACATGCTTTTCACGATAAACCGAAAGCATGTTTTTTTAGATTTGAATAAATGGGAGTTTTGCCAAGTTAGAAGTCGAGAAATTACATCATGGAACATGGAAACAATTATCTGATTCCGCACGTGCTATGAACATTTTATAATACATGGACTGATTAGTCTTGAGACTACCTATGAAGGAACCATATTTCTGATGGAGAAACAAATTATTATTGATCATAATCATGTTTCAGCCAGCCACCGAACTGTCAATATTTAGTCGGTAATTGAATTTATTGTAACACGCGGATCGCCATATTCTGACATATGGAGAAGAACGTATTCAAAGCCTAGATAAAGCACTGTTTTCTGATAAGTAGGAGGGCCACTGGAACCAAAACATGTCTTGAGAAATCGTTATCTGGGGTCTGCCCTAGCCGAAATAAAAATTTTCTGTACCGCCCATTTGTGCACCAAAGACGATGCGTGCAGTGGACGCCTACATTTTGCAGTTCCTGGCGAAAACATCAATAAGTCCACGAAATAATTTCGGAATTCGGAAAGCATAGAATCTGGAGATTGCTGATACCCTATATTTATATAAAACATATTTTTACATATCGTGCGTTCGATTTTGGACATGCGAGATCTCATTGCTGAGAGAGTGCGGAAAAACACGAAAACTAACATTCGACTAAATCGACCGAAGAGCCATAATCAATGAATTGGGCTGTGCATTGTTGACGCATCTATTGTTATATGCGTATTTGTCACTCAGTGACTATATTTTATTTTCAAACTAAAATGGAATCTCCAGGGAAAGAATAATGAGTCATTCGAAATCGAGAAATAAGAATAGCGGGGAATTCATTTCGAAAGGGATCGAGATGTTACAGGAACGATGAATTAAGACTATCGGACTAAAAGTAAACTATTTATAAGAATACAACAAGTTTTCATCAAAAATGTTGGTCCTTCATAGCTAGTCTTTAACTTTAACTCGTTAGAAATATAACGATTCGGACTAGATTTGAAAAAGATCCGAACTCTCTGATACCGGATATTTTATTAGAATCAAATCCAATAATATGTTCATGCAAATAAAATGCTCATCGTCGTATGGAACTTGAACGATTTTTTTTTGCTTTTCCTCAAAATACGCAGTATTACTGCGACCAGTGCTGGGGCACGATTCACTCGCTGCAGGGACGCGAGTACCACAAGCCGCTGGTCAAGGAGGGCGCCGATCGTCCGCGTGCCGTTCCGTATCGCTGGTGTTAAATACGGGGCCCGAACCCCGAACCGCATCCGAACAACAGCCATCCAATCACTCCAACCGCGCATGCAACCAGATCACCGAAGAATTAAAAAAAAAAACGTCACCCATCCGACAGCAGTCCGATGCAATCGGACGCCGATGGAACGCCGAAGCACCAGCATCATTCGGACCGCATGATTTGTCGCCCAACCACCCACAATTCTCCTTCTACCCATCGGTTGCGGCACACCATTATCACCAGCATGCGGTTCGTGTGATCAGAGTGACAAGTTGTATACTTTTTTTAGAAACTTTCCCACAACATACACACACACACACACGGAGTAGAAAACTCTGGCAGACTAGTCGAAACATAATTACAAACCATCATACAGAAGAGCACACACATACACACGCAACACAACATGATAATTACCATTGGAGTTTTCCGCAGCGCGGACGGCTTCCTTCATTCTTCAATGTATCACTACTACCTACAACAACAACAACAACAATAGCAACAACAAAAACACAAAAAAACACTTCTAACAAGAGTTACACCACTTATAACGCGACATGTATACATGCTAGTATATGTATCGAGGTAGTATTAATTGTTTGTTGTTGTGTTTTTTACCTACCTTTTATTAGTCGAAGCACTACCACACCATTACACCACTTGGTATAGATAATATTTGCGTATATTATATATGTACATGTAAAACAAGAAAAACAATATATAAAAAATAAATAAAATAATATAACTTTATACACAACATACAATAAAAACTGACGCGGAGATAACGTAAAACGGTATGGAGATCTACACACACCGGACATGAATTAATTGACATTTGTAGCAAAAATTTATTCTCGCGCCTAGCAAAATGAGAGACAACAACTTAGAACAGAAACGGGAGAAAATCATTTCTTGCCGTCGTTGCAATACAGCGGAAAATTCACACACACAGACAGACTAAAGGACGCGCGTTATTTTTGTAGATACACGAACAGACTTTCATCTATCGTACGTCACGACAAAACATCAACACATTTTTTTATAAATCTTATATATCGCATATATAGTTCGTATGAATAGTCACCAAGGATAGATAAACATACACAAAACAAAAAACATTTCTACAACAGATACACCTATTTAATATATAACTATTCTTATTATATACGCATATTACCACATACACATATATCATACACACCAACACATACAACATACACGAACAGACCGAATCAGAAAATCAAACCAAATGTGCAATGACTTTTTTGTAGCGTAAAACGAAAAAAACATACTAACTTGTTATTTTTGTGAGTCCCATTTGCGATGTGGATTACGACTGAACTTTATAGAATATTATATCTCCTATACACACACACACACTATCACAACAAACACCACATAAGTAACTCATTTTACACTCATCGACAACTGTATCAACCCCATGTTCCTTTTTTTGTTGATCTTTTATATCGTGTACATACTAATAATGATGTTTTGTTCGAAGTATTTTCTAAACTAGCTCATGTTATTGATCTTTTATATTAGTTGTCTTTTATGTTTGTGATATATGCAATGATATATCCTACATCGCGATCCCTCCATTCAACACACACACCTTATCACACGGATATATTTTAGATCGTGTGCGTAAATGTAAATGTCCTATCACAATGCATGATCTATATGTTTTGTAGGCAATTTTTTTCAACTATATTGTGAACATACACTTGCACTCACATCACGAACAATATATATTTTTGAATAGTTACCTTTTATAAAGATATTTGTAGATATCATTATCCGTAACAAACCGAACACAGAATCCCCAAGTCCTCGACTCCCCATCACTCGCCAACCACCACACAACATGAAATAACTGCACACTTATGCTATACATAAGCAGGCATTCACAATATAAATTTGTATCTGTAAGGAAATCATAACAAACCGTGCGTGCTTATCTCTTCTCTATCTCTATCTCTCTTTCTCTATAATCACACCAGATATCTTCACGTTGCCTCCAAACCAAGAAAACAAAAATCCTCCGCTCCCAACTCTACTAGCACACAAACATTATAGAGATCCATTTTGTTACCCTGTTGCTTCCCACAACATAATCCAACGTTCTATCATACGATAAGATTTGACGTATAATACAATAGAGATAACCAGTTGCTCATTATTTATCTTGATCACTGATCACATTGTTGTCCGTGAACCCCAAGCACCAAATACTTGCTTCCATTTCCACAGTTCCCCAAAAAAATGATATTACGATTTTCAAATTAATGATGATTAATGATGCACTCTGAGATGGAACACTGTATGCAAACAGAAATCATTATGAGATCATTTCATAAAAAAGGAATAGGCAAAAGTTGAAAAAAAAATTAAATAAACGACAAAATACTTCTTCTCAAAAGATAAATAAATAAACGTCACACATGTCAATGTTGTGGAAGATATTTTTTCTAACGTATAGCCAATTGAATGCTACCACTTCACCTTAGATCATGGAAACCCAAAACCACTAATATAAAGAAAAACAACCACACAATGCATTGTCTACATAATTGTGACACAACATTGACAAAAGCACACACGACTACATACAAATACTAGCGAAATTGTAGGTCTGCACACCAATTTGAGAGTGTGCCCTTGAATGCTTTTCTTTACCCAGCCAACACTCATAAGAATACTAAACAAATCGTATACATGCGCACCATAAAAACAATACTAGCTAGACATGATTGGCCATTACACATACCCAAAAAAGGTACCCAAAATTGTTGGTATTTATCACCTCCCTATCTAAATTTGGAGACGATATGTTTTTGCGTTTCTATAATTTTTGCTGTCACAGTTGATGACGGATATGATAAATTTAACTAAATAAATCAACCTACTAAATTGAATGTTTTTGTACTCCTTTTTGTAATACAGTAGAATAGAACTATGTAATATGTAATCAAAAACACTAATTAGCAAACGCAAACAGAACAAAACACTTTCATACATACAAATCACTAGACAAACATATTCTAGCGAATTTTTTTAAATCAACGTTTCGTAATGTTTTGGTTCGAGTTAGAGCTTTTTTTTATAGAAATCTAATTTTCAATCGATTCCATGTCCAATGTGCTACACCAACGCATCCGGATATGCATATGGAATCGTTTTAGTGTTTCGTGCATATTTCGAAAAAAACGATGTATGGAAATGTGACCTAACAACGTAATCGAGCGTAAAGTAAAAATGCCGAATATGTTATTTTATATTTGTTTTATATTTTTATAGTTAAATCTAACATACTGAAACATTTTAATCATACAAACACACACACACAATTACACGAAATCGTAAGACACAAAATGAAAAATGAGAACATACATATGCATACAACATAGCTAGTTTCATACAAAAATATATAAATGTTTTTTGATATAAACTGAAACACAATCTGAATAATTTGCAAACACGACAACTAAAAACATGCATAGCATAACAAATTTAGACAAATTTTTCGTACAAACATTTTATTGAAATTAGACAAAATTACCGCGTTTTGTAAACAAAACATTGCTGTTTGTAATTCACATACACAAAAACAACCTTTGAACAGTCATTCGAAAAATCTCACGTGCAATACATTTATTATTATATCTATACACAATACACACATCCTACCTGCAAATTGCGTTTTCCTATAATATAGTTGAGTTTTAGTCATGTAGATTTTGTAATATTTCGGTTTGAATACGACGTATTCGCATTGTTTTGTATCTACTCGTAACTCATGTTTTATATCCTAATATATTTATACACCTTGTTGTTGGTTGATACACAATATTTTGTATCGTTCCCTTTTTATTAAATTTAGTTACTAGTAGTCAATTTGTTACAGATTTTTCTTACGTTAATTTTATAAACATTTAGCATACTACAACTCCAACATGTTTGTTGTTGCCAGCCAACCTAACTATAGCGTCTCCGTTTGGTTACGAAATAACCATAACACACAGAACACACATACACAGAGTTTTTGTATTGAATTTCCATTAATAAAATATAAAACGAAAACGCCGTTTGAAAATGATATCATTATGTTTTGTTTGAATTATTTTATCTGATTGGGTCCAAGAATTTTCATAATTCACCATCATACAAAATGCGTCGTCAACAACAAAATGTATTATTCATTTAAGGTGACGAAATACATGGAGTGCCAGTTATCGAACACACATACCTAGCCAGTGGATAGGCTAAACATGTTCGCCACATTTCTCAAAATATTCACAATTGAACAATTGTTAATAACTGTGAAGATTGGCGGGGGCAGCGCAAATTTGAACAGTTCGTGTAACTTGCACATCGACATACGAATCATGATTAGGTATCAGTTTAATAGACGTCATGTGCAAACATGTATGGCGAGCTCATTCCCTATTTTGTAAGATTCGAATGTGATTTTCAGTTTGGACTATTCATAATGTTAATGTGTTGGACTATTCATATGTTAAAATAATGTTTGATAATACTGTGCATTTTAATATATCATTTCTTTTTTTATGAAAGCTGAAAACATTCAATACAATTATTAAAGACTTTTTTGGAGCTTGATAGTACATTCATCTTGTCTTTATCTTCACAACTGACACAGTGGACATTTGTCAGGATTAGTTTACATGATTTGTGCGAGACCATTTTCAGTTGTTTGTCGGATCTTGCTCAATTTTAAAGAATTAACCCATAACTAGAACTAATTCTCAGACTAATACTTATAACTAGAAGTGCTCTGATTAATTCTCAGACTAAATATTCAAGGGAAGGAAATTAAAGTATGCTCGATTCCCTAATCAATCGCAAACAATATCAAAAATCGTTGTGGCATATATTTTGTGGGTCAAAAATACTACAAGATTATAATGAGACTTTTCTTCATCAATCATCAATTGAATTGCATCAATACCATTCTCGAATAGTTGTTGAAACGTGAATATAAAATGCTCAGACATATTTGTGAGAAATTATGCATGATCCTACAAATTTCTGAATATCGTCTTACTCGATTTGCATGTACAAATGTCGTCACTAGTCGCAAGATCTTCCACGAACAAAATACAGCTGACTGAGTGTTAAGCTGCCTTCACACTTGTGAAGTTTTTCAATATTTATATGTTGTAAACGCAAATTTATTAATGAAAATGCAATGGATCATCATATAAACATAGAATAATTTCGCTAGTGTTAAGGCAGCTATACTACAACTTGTGAGACAAATCACATTGAACATCTAGTATATCACATATAATTTACATTATTTATGTAAATATGTTTTGTATTTACAGCATTGTAAGATACGTGGACGAGTCTATGAGCTTTTTTCGTGATTGATAGAATAAGATTGCAGTTCTTAGGTTTGTAAAACTATCTTGCGAAGTGTTTAGTCACGAACTATAATGACATCGTGTGGTTATATTCTAATTGAATAAACTGATTTTATACCCTTAATAGAAACAGTATGATGTGGAATCAATCTATATAATTGAATGTAATAATATTCTTCCGGTCTAGCTGGAATTAGAAGTACGAGAAAACAACATAATAGATAATCTTGTGATTTTTTTTAGCTGAAATGTAGTAAAACAATTGAAACATATACAACTACTATATGTACGCATATATTTTTTTACATCATCTAAACACAATTTATAATTTAGAATTGCTCAAATAACCAACTAGACACGCTTTCCAGAGACACTCGTACACATCGTATACACAGTAAATACAACAAATAAAATAAACAATAAATTCGACAAGGACTGCGTGTGCAAATATTTTATGTACATATTTGTGAACGATAAGCGGACACACATAATATTAACTACTAAATAAAAATCCTTAGTGGATGTCAAGTCTCATCTTATCAGCAAAATAGATGGTAAACGCGATTCATCTGGCACGTTGCGAGTTGCAACCAGGACAAGTTTATATTTATTGAAACATGTCATTCAAGTTGATCGAAACATGAGAGACCACAATTAAAACTCACAAACACATCATATCAAAATATGATGAAGCAAGAATATGATATAAGCGCTTAATACAAACACATATAAAATATGAACATACGAACAAACTACATTTCAACTCTTGAGGATACATGAGAAACGCATGTAACCATTAATTAAGAGGCGAGTTGTTTCATTGCTAATTTCTCTCTCCATACACAAGCCAACCAATGATTTTCTGAAAAAATACTATGCTACATATTGAATAAAAACCTATCCATATTCCACAACCAACTCAATGAAACAGGTGTTCGACTGTTCCAATTCCCGCGGTTTATACACTAATACAATTAGCATTGTTGATTATAAAACAAAACGAATCTACTGAAACTCACGATTCCATGCGTTCCGTATTCAAATTATATAAAAAACTGATGTAGCTGCGAGTTTCACTGTTTCGATCCGACCTTTATATTATGATGGGTTTGTGGAAATATCGGATTTTTTATGAAGCTTTCATTCATCAAGATTTATGATTATACGTCGTTTTTATAAAAATAAAAATTAAATATCCGAGATCAAATTATATATTTTTTTCATCTCTCTCTCGCGCGTCGAAGATGGGGCTAAAATATCAACGTAATGAGAAAAAGGTCTCAGATGATTTATCTGGTTTTCACACTTTACACACTCTTGAGCATAAATCGCATTCAAACTTCAAACAAACAAACAAAATTATATGAGTTATATTTTAGCTGTCGCATTTTTATACTCTTCAACTTGAAACTAAACAAAGATACATACAGGACAGCCTCATTGTGAAGCTGTATCGAAGATTATATTTCTATACTGTTGTTACCTATGACTAGCCAACTAATATGTAATATACAAATGAATACACACAAAACAATGATAATAATCATAATGATTTAGATCGTTTTGAAATTCAAATCAATCAAACGCGACCTCTAAATTATAAGGTACGTGTCGACAATTGTTCGGTTTCTCTCGTAGAAATCCCACAAGACTTTTCTCACACAAACACATGTTCAAAGTTTCGAATTATATTACGACTTCACTGCTAACGTATAACAATTATAACGATGCGATGAGACACAGTTCGAAAGCAATATAGTCAAACGATAGCGAATGATAGCGAAAGAAACCATGATCACACGTCGGAAAAACCTCCGTTTTCTATTTATCCAGTAAAAGTGTGGTATACTTTAACGCACACTGTGCTCTGTCTCAACCGAATTTTTATATTATACACAAATATACACTCATCCGAGACACGAAAAATAAAACTATCTCCTGTTTTTAATACCCAACAAATAGTTCCGGACATCACGAATCTTGACATACACACACACACACATACACAGTACACAGTTATCTCACATGTCGTAGACACAACAGATGTAACCATCCAAATATATGGACTAAAGAAAACAATTGCTGCGCGTGCAAATATCTTCGTATGTACATGCGGTATACACCAGCGAAAAACCAACACGAACATAATTCAAAATCGATTTATAAATAAAACCGTCGAACAAAACACTTCACACAAGATGATGATCATAATTGTGTAACATCGTTTCAAATTGTATCTTCAACGGGGTTTCAAAGACTAAAAAAGGGGATTTGTATCAACTATGAGTAAGTAATTTGGCGTCGGAAACGGAAATTTAAACGCATAAAATCGTAAGAAATATAAACTATAACCTGACGTCATAATAGTTCGCACACCTTGAAAATTGCATTAATCGTGTTCGAACATCTATCCAGGGACAACCACACAAATTGTAACGATATGCAGTTATGTAGAATGAAAGTCATTCTATTGTATTCGAGAAAAATCGCGGCCGAAGAGTCTCACCTCTGGCTAAGGGCGCCCCTTGAAGACCGATTTTCAAATATATGGAAAAATTGTCGAGCTATTTGGACACATACGCAATTTTTTTTAATTGTTTAAAATGGACATGATTTGTGCATAATTTCATTCTCATCAATTTGAGTTATGGTCTCCTAACCAAAGGCAAAATACAAATATTTGGTATGGGGTAAAATGTTTGATTTCACTCTCCAAAACAAAAAATCAGATATCCGTGTTTGATGATATATCCATTTTTCATACATTTTTCACCATTGTGATGCAATTTTATGACATTTTTATAACACATCATGTATTTGTCCTTACAAAAAATACGCGTTTCGTCTTTGTAGAACAATTAGTTAAAACTCAAATGAAAGAGAATGAAATTATCTACGCATCCACATCTTTCGAAAAAAATATTTAAAAAACACCGATCGAATTAAAGCTCGGCGGCTTTGTTTAGGGCGTCGTCAGCCGAAGATGAGACTTACGTCACGCGATGTGTATATGAAGGAATATTGTTTATTCAACAAATCTGTATCATTGGAATTATTATAGATTGTCCTCCAAAAATGGTCGTAAACTTGGAAAATCCGATTTTTTGGCATGCTTCAAGTCAATTGGAGTAGTAGTACAGTAGTATAACAGTCCATACACTTTATTATATGTAATAAATCGTTGTATGCCATGATTGTTTGTTCTGTCTTCGCAACGTTACGTCAACATCAACTGTTTTGCGAATTGTTCAACATACCACCAACACGCCAACACCATCCTCCTCGCCCTCGTCATTACATCGACCATTGGGCGAAGGTGAAGAGTCTGCCCATTGCCGATCCTCTCTTTCTGCAAACCAAATTCAGCATATGCCGCGCGACTGGCATGCAGAACGCATGTTCTGAATACTATTGACGACGATAGGATGAAGGGGAAACCATCGATGCAGCGTGAGGCTGCGGGTGCAACCGCAAATGATGCACAAAATAGTGCAGCTGAACAAGAAGAAGGCAGTGCAGTCGCAGCGAACGATGGGCCAAAATTGGATAATGGCTCAGTGAAAAGCAGTGAATCATTTCCCAGTGACCATGTACACACGGAGGTTTTCACAGTCGGGCGGAAACCGCCTCGATCCTCATTTCTCGCTGAAATGCCCGGTCAAAGATCGCCACATACCTCTATTCTATTGCCGATAGGCGAATCGCAGAAAGGTGAGCAAACGTTTCCGAAATAATTATAATATGTTTGTAGAGTGGCATTTTAAATTATGAATATAACATTATAAGCACGTCAAAACAGGGCATATAAAGAATTCTACACATATACCCCCTATGTTCAGAATAGGGAGATTATTTAGTTCCCGAAAACATTGTATTGGCTTGACAAAACAAACAACAAATTCACTAAATCATAATCAAAAGCAAAATGTTATTTTTCATCTTTTGACTTTACGATTAAAACATACAGTCAGTGCCATTAATATGTTAACAAGCATATGATGTACCTTTTAGGCTCCAATGCTCAGAATGGGTCCATATAAATGGTACAAAACATATCGTTATTAATAGAGCACTATGTTGAGCTGTTTATCACAAAATATTGCTTTCCTAAGTCTCATACTCACGGAATGGTCGACCTTTTGCTGGGAACGTGCGATAAAAAACGCTCCATTAATAAGTTAACATAACACGATTTCCACATATTTAGAGCCAAAGGCGATACAATTTACAACAGTTTTATTTGTTATATTGTTAATTTAACCGTTTTCTATGAAAACAATTTAAAATATAATTGTTTATTGATATGGGATACATATGTGGCAGCCAAACAACACACGATGATGGAAAATACATGTGTACAAAAAAGAACTTGTAGGGTACCCTAAGTGCGATTAGTTTGAGAGTTAGGACTCCAATCTTTTTTGCTTTAACTCGTTTGTGCCCGAACAGTAAAATTAAATACAAATTATTGATATTGATAAACTCGAATTCAAAAGGTCTTGTTCCTGAGTACTTCCAAATAATCTAGTCTTTTCGACACAAAGACTAACATTTATGAACTGTATTTTGCTGGAGCGGGTAGCCATAGTCTTTGTAAACACTGCCAACGAAATTTCAGGTCAATCGGATAACTTACTAGTCTTTTATGTCGATTCTACGGGGGCAATGTACAAGGTCTTTTGGTATGATGACTATGTAATTTAGGGTTCGATTCCATGCAATTTGTGTTCTAAACCTCATGGAAAACGGTGAAATTAACAATATAACAAAGAAAACCGTTGTAGATTGTATCGCCTTTGGCTCTAAATATGTGGAAATCGTGTTTTGTTAACTTAATAATGGAGCGTTTTTTATCGCATGTTCCCAGCAAAAGGTCGACCATTCCGTGAGTATGAGACTTAGGATAGCAATATTTTGTAATAAACAGCTCAATATATTTATATGGACCCTTTCTCAAAGGTACGAAATATGCTTGTTAACATATTAATGGAAAGTACTGTATTTTGCAGTTATGGAATTTTCAATGTTTCACAATTGGTCTATTTTACAGCCGTTGAGAGGTTTAAGTCCGACTTGGTTTAAAGAATTTCGAGAAAAGTTAGGTCAAGCACGATTTAGTACAGAAATGATGGATGGGCTATGAGATAAGGATTCTACATTTAAATCTGTTTTCACTGGTAAAATCAAATCAAGAAAATCGACCGATATGTTTGTGTTTCCTATTAATTCCCATCTAAGGTGCGAAACAACAATACGATCCGAATTCGTTGGTACCAGCAAGATTACTCACGAAGCCTTCGCACAATAACCAGCTCATGCCCGTACTTATTGAATTCGAGACCATGCCGAAGCCCGGCGGTTCGAGAAGAAATAATAGTTCGACTTCATCAGCGCTTGTTACAGGATCACAGCTGACGTCCGGCTATGATGGAGACTGCTCAAATAATAACTCGAATAGCGATGACACCATTTTTGATATGGGTCGGTTGAAGACGTTGCAAGTTAGGCCATCGATGACCCAGTTCAGTAGTAGCGGATCTTCGTTTCGAATTGATTTTTCATCAAATGATCGCTCGGACTTGGGACTTGAAAATGTCACTGCATTCACTACAGATAATCGACAATTCCTCGACAATTCGTCGATAAAAGTGTCGGTCGATCTCAGTGATAGTGTGAACAATCTTGTTGGCGATGAGCTTGAGTCAAATTATAAAGAAATTACTGATGCTCGAACTAAACAAACGCAAACGACTAGTGTTTCTAGAATGGATTGTGCAACGTCAACGCAAACTAACTTTTGGATATGGACTAAAAATATGTTATGCACGTGTAAATCGAAACAATAAATCGTATTTCTCAGATATTTATCTGTTCGGATATTTTTGTTTTCAATATACTACATACTACATAGTGCGCCAACTGTTGATATAGCATTTTAAACATGAATAACTTTTGATTTTGACAACTTTTTGTAATTATTTTTTTAGGGCATCTTATCAAAAGTACCAACAATGGAAATCTTCAACCTATTCTGACGAGTGCCAATCACAAAATATTAATATTTGATGGCCTCTGAAATGTATATGATGAATGTCATCGCGTGCGATATCCGTTATATGCGTTTCATCTCCAAAGCAAAATATAATTCAATGCACCCATTTTTTACTTGAGTAAGGATTTTTCGTCGAATTTTGTATGTGCTTACATTTATGCCTAGCGACTCCTTCGACACATTTAACCACTTGGCGGGCCAAAATTCTCGGGTCCTGGTTGACCCTGCGCATAATTTATCGTTTTTCATACAAAATCATACCGACGGAAGCGGAAGCGACCGACCGCGTTTGGAGGATGAATTTGGTGCAATTTTGACTTAAAATGCGATTTTTGCACAAACCACAACACTTTTGGAACGGGTTTTCTTGCATATTATAGAAGAGGCTTCAACGAGTATAATTGTGGAATATCTTACTCTATAAAACACAAACTCTTTCTGACATGTAATCCTTACGTTCGAGAACCGCTGGACGAATCACATGTGGGTTTTGGCACACGTGTGCGCCCATCCTTTGAGGTGGTTTTAGGATTTGGTTTTGTAAG
>JANTBZ010070715.1:0-21188 GCA_024741255.1 Exechia fusca | reverse complement strand
GACATATTAAAAATTAAATATTCATGTTTTCTTCGGATTAATTTCGGAGAAACTCACCATCGTGGTCACCGAATTGGACCAAATTGCCCAAAAACTCATGGAGTGCATGAGTTTTTGGTAACTTGATTGGCACAGGGAAAGATGCACGAAGAATCATTACGTATTTTAATTAAAAAGTAGGGGAGGGTGAGGCAAATCGCGCCACTCGCGAAATGTTCGAATACCATCTAGACCGTTATCGCTAGAGACTTGACATTTTTATCTTCGATGGATCTGGTGGCGAGGAAGAATCGTTAGTGAGCCCATCGTGATTGCGAGTATAGTTTGATGTTTATAAGACAAAGTATGTTTTTGTCGACGGATCGTAAATATTTCAGTGTCAGAAAATATCGACTATTGACGACTTATTCTTCATGGATATGATTGTAACTATATTTATAAAGTAATTCGAGTGTGTGCTGAACATGAATGTGAAATCGGTTCGCAAAAAAATTATTTTGTCTCCGAACTAGGCGTGAACGGCTAGAAAATATACGACTAGAACATATTTTTTTAATGGTTCGGTGTGTTTGTGTGTGTATGTTTTTTCTCCTGCCGTTTTTATCATTGTCGCGTAATAATAAATCATTCACATGCTACACACCACTTTTGATTTTATCACAAAAACGCGCACATCAAACACACACGCGATAGATGTAGTGAGCATTGAAATAAGGTTGTAATGAGATGGGACTTCTGCAGTGGGCCAAGCAGACGTCGAACCTGATTTTGCCCACGCTCTTGAATCAATTCGCCCGTACTCAAAACTTTAGAGAACGCTAACCAACTTCACGGCTGGGTCGGAAACGTTGCGTCACTGCGATGACTGAGATCGTCACGATCCTGAGTATATGAAAGTACAAGCATTTGCGGAGCAGACCAACTAGCGACAACAAATCAAGGTCACACTGCACATTGAATACTTGTGATTTTTCGATTTCTGATTAAAAAGTTTGCAATAATTTGCTACTCAAATCTTTACTTTCATGTTCCCACACTTTTTTCAGAATAAAATACGTGTTCAAATCGCGTTTTCGGAAAAGGCGCAATTTGCCCAACTGCCGGCGCGCAGTTGGGCAAATAGTGTCTTAGATAGATACCCTCAACCTTTCTTCTATCTCAGAATTGCCTAAATATCAAATAATTCAAACGATTTGCCCCACCTAATTCATAAATAACATAGCAAAATACATTTTACATAAAAAAAACGTGCTTTACCTAATTTACTCCCACAAATCGAATTATTTATTTCCTAAGATCGAGCGTTCCTAATAACAACCCACATACATGCAACGCGTATTCGTTCGTTCGTTCTTTTCGGTGCTGGATGCACAAACGCGGCAAAGGTGAACTCGCGCGCATGCACACCAAACACACACACACGCAACAAAACGCACAGAATCAAAGAATGCCAGCGCACGAACACACGCACGTACGCTTATATGCGTAATACCATCGCGAAGACATCGTCGGCGGCGGCGGCGGCTGCAGCATCGGCGACGGCATCGCGCGCCGCCGGCTCGCCGTGTAATTGAGAATGTATGTTTATATCGGAGAATGCGTGTTCAACCAGAGAGGCGCCACTTGAGTGCGACCACCTTGCCTCTGCTGGCAGCCGTCGTCGACGGCGTTGTCTTCGCCTTCGTCGCGCGATGCACGCGCCCGCACTTTATGCGTAGTACCCACATGTGCGCACGACCGAACACGCACCGCACACATTTCCATATTCGGCGGCAAACACAGAGAGAAAGAGTTGCGAGTAGCGATCGTAGCAGTGGAGTGCAACTACATATACCAACCACCAACTAACCACTTGAGACCGTCGTTGTATCGTGTTTAATGTATTTTAATTTATGTGCGTGTCTACAATTAACGTGTGTTCTTATTACTAATTTACTACACTAATACTACTACTCAATCTCACTACCGCTGGGCGTATATATTTCAATGTTGCGTTGGGTTTTTGGTTCTTGGATTATGCGGGTGAAATGTTCAACTGTATACACTGTGAATGAATCATACAATAAAATTCAGTGTAATCTTTATGTTGTGTGGCACGTGCGGGATGGCGTGTATATTACGGAGTTCTACTGTACAGTGTATCATATCATAATACTATACTAATTAATTACAGCGCCTGGGGTATGCTTTGTTCAACAAGCAAAATACTGCTGCCGCGGATTGCATGCAATCCTGCAATCTCTCGTTCCTCGGCTCGACGACAATGATGATGACTGATGATAACTGCAGCTGGGCTGGGCTTGGGCACAGTAGGATCGGAGTGCGTGTTCGTGTGTGTGTGATCAGTCGGGCGTGCCCGTGCTGGTGATGACGCTGGCGATCTTCGATGTATCGACGGCCGTAACGCCACTATTGATGAAAGAGAACATGTTCGATGTTAGAAACACGAAATAAGACCATGTAGTATGTAACGTTGAGCATTTCTTGAAGATCAAGATTGTAGAACTCAACCAGTTTTAAAGGGGGAAACGCCAATGTGAGACTATCCATCTTACTACTACATTTCTACCAAAAATGTTTGCCCGGTATAATATTACAATATGTTTGTCAGTTCACTTTCGCCATAACATTTGCCCCCCAATGTCCCACTGTTCTCTATATATTCTATGCTCGTATGCTTAACTCACGTGACGCTGATATGTCTGCCCAGGTTCGCCGCGTTGGCATTGCCGGAGTTAGGTGGCAAATGCGCCGGCGATTGGCTCTGCGATGACGGCATGCTCATGTAGTGCTGCTGCTCGGCGCCCGTTACTGGTGGCGATTGTTGTTGCTGAGGCGGCTGATGCTGTTGAAGCTGTTGCTGCTGCTGCTGCTGCTGCGGAGCGCTAGTAGTTGCTGTGTTTGGAGCATTCGCCGTGTTCGCCGTCGAAGCCACGGCCGACACTGTCGTCGCTGATGGCGTTGACGCCGACGAAGATGAACCCACATGCATGTCCTGCGCTTGCTGCAACATGGACATGTTGTGCGCATGCTGCAGACCGACCATTTTGAGGCCATCAACCGACTGAACGATGGTTGTGACGGCACCTGTCCCGGTGCCGGCTCCGGCCGGGACACCAGTGTGTGGCGGCTGGTGGACTTGCGACGGGAAGATGGTGGGCAACGCTTTGTCTGCAAAATTGAAGAATTCTTCGCACAATTATATTGGATGGGAACTGGGCGGGTGATTGGGCAATGCGGCTTCGGAATCTTGAAAAGTGCGAGTGTTTTGGGAAGATATCTTATGCTGTTATTTACCTTGCGACGAGATGGCTGACTTGGGTTTACGTTTGCGCGTCTGAATACCCTCCTTCTTCATGCTGTGTGGCCGGTTAACCTGTTATATTTTTGCGTTAATGAAAATAACTTTTGTTTTGTTTCCAGGTATAACAGCATTATTGTAGTTATCATGTCTGTTCTAAACCTGAACGCGAATAACACGGTCTGAAAAAAACTCCGACTATTCATTAAGCACACCTTTTGGGAGTGGTTCACACACAACAACGTTGACAAATAGTCTATAGTTTGAAGACGTCTCTTATATTTGTTTTTCTGTATGAACCCCTTATTATTTGGATTTTTTATATCAAGCTAATTACATTTCGAAACAAAGCTACGCGTTTTGTACGGTGATTCTGATTTAATCCCAGTGAATATTTACACAGTGAGTATTCACCGCTTCCGGGTAATTATCAATTCATATAATTGAATAATAATACAATGATAATAAAACCAACACAAGCATTAAAACTACACGTTTAAACCGTGTTATTCGAGGCTCAGGTCTATACAAAGTCCATTATTCACTAAAATATTGAAAACTGAAAACCCACTAACCGTATGCAGTTTGTAGTACAGTCCGCACGCATTGCAAACGGGCTCGCCCTGATTATTGCGACGCCACAGCGTCGTTGTGGTCGTTCGACAGTTGGCACAAATTACTCCAGTGCGTCGATTTCCGGTGGCTTGCTGTAGAAAAACGGAACAACTGATTACTACAGGTTCATTGAAAAGTAGTTTTATCACTATCATGTGCAAAATATTCAATATTTATATTTGATCTATACGTGTCTATGATTTTCATTTAATATTGAAATTAGAAAACAACTAAATTGTGCACAAGCCGGCAAACAAACAGAAATCGTGTTTAAGGATAATTTCGAAAAATTACATGATCAAGACCATTTTCCACTTTTCCCTCCCACCCTCTTTCACTTACCGCCGGTTGCTTGACCTTTGGCGGCCGATGCGCCGAACGAGCGGGCGGCGCCTGTCGCGTGTACGAGCACGAATTACACAAACTATGGCCGCTCTCGTTGCGACGCCAGAACGGCGACTGCGACGTCGAACAGTTAACACACTCCTTGAACTCGGCGGTGGCTATCGCGGCCGCCGTCGGTTGCGGTGCGTTCGGTTGCGGACTCGGCTCGAACTGCTCGGCCAGGGCCATGTTCCACTGCTGTCCGTTGGCCACGTAGTCGGCCGTGTTGGACTGGTCGAGAATGATGGTCTGACCGAAGGTCTGTGGAAGAATGAAAATTTGATGATTATATTCGTATTTTTGTTTGAAAGTATGGGTTAAGTTTCATATAATGTTCATTTTATATCTGAATTAAAAACTAATATTTTCGATACAAATTCACCATGCATGACATCTAGCATAACAAGACGGAATTCGGGTGAATATTCATAGATAAAACATATAGTTTGAAGATTTGTATCAATCTTACCAAAACTATCGCAAAGCTATTTTAGATATGAATTAGTAAAATTAAATGTTCTGATGTCATTTGAGCTTCAAATTGACTAGATTAATATGAATAAGCCACTCACAGTACTATACTCAATCGGCCCCGGTCCGGTCGGGAAGTACGAGTGCTCCTGCTTGAACGCCGTGTACACCTGCGGTCCCGGCGAGCCGCTGCCCGGACCGCCTTGACCTCCAGCCGCCTCGTAAATAGACTGCTGGTGCTGCTGGTGTTGTTGCAACGTACTGAAATGCCGTGGCGGCAGGGTCGACGTCAGCGTCGGATCGCCCTTGTACAGCACCGAGTTACTGGTCACCGGATTGTATACGGAGTACTCCTTGCCGGCGGAGCCGGGACCTCCGGGTCCGGGCGTGAAGAACGGAAAGCCGGGCGGCTGGAAGCCCTCGGGCAGATAGTAGTTCTGGTGCGCGGGCTCGAGGTTGGTGTAGTGCGTTTTGCTGACGTCGTTCTGGTGCTGGTTTTGTTGCTGTTGCTGTTGCTGTTGAGCTTGGCCGTTGTCGATGACCTGCTGCTGCTGTCGATCGTCCGGATGCTCGTAGATGTGCATCTCCTGCTGGTGGTGCTGTTGTTGTTGCTGCTGGTGCTCGACTTTGATCTCGTTGACTTGCGACTGCTGTGGCGCCTGCTGCTGCTGATGATGTTGCTGCTGGTGCTGCTGCTGGTGCTGCTGCAACTGATGTTGTTGCTGTTGTTGCTGCTGAGCAGCTGTATGGTACTCATAGCGGCTGTGGTAGGCCGCAGCCACAGCAGCAGCTTCATCATCATACCTCACGTGCGTGGTCGATGTGGTATATCTCAGAGCCTCCACCTCGCCATTCGGACCAGTCGAATGCTCGACATAAACCGCTCCACCGCCGCCATTCGCACTCCCATTGCTCTGCGACTCGGCAATCACATGCTGCCGATGCTGCTGCTGCTGCTGCTGGGCGCCATTTCCTCCGGCAGCCGGCGACTGAATGGCGCCGCTCAGGCTGCGATCATCTCCGCTGCCCGACAGTGTCGTCGTAGACACCGACGAGATACCTCGCTTCAGGATGTGATGGCTGCCATTGGCCGTCGTCTCGACGAGACTCACTGGGGTCATTACTACGCCGGAGTTTGGTCCGCCTGGGGCAATGGCCAGAGTGCTGCCCGGCGCCGGCGCCTCATAGACGTACGTGGCGGTGGTGGGCAGCTGCTGCTGCTGGTGAGGGTGGTGCAGGTGGGGATGGGGATGATGGTGCGGGTGATGGTGGTGGTGCGATTGGCTGTGCTCGTCGATGAGATGGGGGGCCATTTGGACGTAGTCTGGGCTGTGCTGTTCGTACTGTTCTGCGGGGTCCTGTTGTTCGCTGATTTCTCTGTGGAAAAAAGGGACAATTTCATTAAAATTGAATTGTTGTACTTTTCAAAGGATTTGTTTAAAATGTTTAATCACTGTCAAAGTTTATTCTCAATGTATACTTGCAGTATGTTATTTTTTTCACCGGGTTTACAATTATTATATAGCCTCATAGAGAACCTAGCACGATCGCTGAGATTATTCGTTATGCATTGAACATTACCTGCGAACGCGTCAGACAAGTGATGAAAACACTCATTCAAGCAAGTAGAAAATAAATTTGATGTTAGTAGCATCTTTATTACAAACAATTCACTTCAATCAACATTGAAGTTATTAGAAAATGATATTTTCAATAATAAATTAATACTATTGCCGAGGTAGAAAATATTTGAACAAGCATATAAGAAGGAGATTGTTAATCAGTTATTGGTTTGTAAAATAAAAAATATATATATTCACAAAGCCTGAGAATTATATATCGAGAGACAACGACTACTTCGCATTGAAACATATCCGAAAACCGTACATAGTAGCAGACACACATACCGAATATGTCCGGCCGTCGTTATCATGCGATGCCGCTGCGTCGTAATCACCGTCGCAGATGGCAACGGAGTGCTGGTCGCGACCACATGGGCCACCGGAACATGGACGATCTGCTGCTGCTGTTGCTGCTGATGTTGCTGCTGTTGCTGCTGATGTTGCTGCTGCTGTTGCTGCTGCTGTTGCTGTTGCAAATGGACACGCTCCGCAATTAGGCTCGCCTGCGAAACGGGCGTCGTCCGATGTTGCGTCGATTGCTGCTGCTGCTGATGCTGCTCTTCGCTGGCGTGCTTCTCGATTTTGATTTGCGGCTCGGCGTCGGCGCTTGTCGTCGCCTGGATCGAATGCTCGGTCTGTGCCATAAAACAAAAAACCAAACCCTCTGCTGTCAATATGTTGATGTTCTGATGCGATCAGTGCGATTGCGTAATGACCGGTATGTGCGTGTGCGTGTCTCTATTTAGCGGCAAACATTAGATAAACAGCGCAGCGAACAAACAAGGTGTACACCTATGGTACTAAATTTGTTTACTAGACGTATGTGAGTAGCGTAGGGGTAGAGTGCCTGCCTCACGGTCGGAAGGTCCTGGGTTCGAATCCCCTGTATGGATGCCAGTTTTGCTTCTAACAATGATCCAAGGAAAGATATTGAATGTAAAACTGACTATGTTGAACATTGTTTCATTATATGACAGAATGAAGTACATCCAGCGAAAAACGTCCTTTTTGATTAATTTATTTAAATCATTGTTCAGTGGTGACTCTGTACCTTCTACAAATAAAATGCAATGTCATAGGTATGATCCTAGTATTGACCACCTACGGCATGGGCGTTCGGCCAGCGGATCGAAGCGAAGCGCCAGGAGCCGGACCCAGTTGAGTTGCGAGTCTATTTTATTAGCGCCCATCGTAAATTGGGCTGGCTGGCGACACTCTCGGCGTCGTCACCTCACCACAATGAGCCGTGCAACAAATAAATTCCAACTGGGTTGACATTTATTACTTTATCCAGACACACAAATGTACACATGCACAATGCACACATACGCACACGCGCCCGCTTCTGACCGACGTCACGGCAGAAGACCCGAAAAAACAAACAGGAAACGATCCGTTGCGTGCGTGAGTGTGTGTGTGTGTGTGTGTGTCCTCGGCAAAAACCATATCGGTCAGTGCGAAGTGAAAAGGTAAGTTATTTGTAGCGAACAGACACACATAAACACGATCACACTGACAATAGCATGAACCACTGTCGTCGGTTCATTCATAGTTTCGAGTTGCTTGTATGAGTCATCAGCACACCAATTAACTCCGGTATATTTGTTCGGAACCAAAAAACCAACACACACATACACGCACAGCAGAACGCCCATCCCTTGACCCGGTTTGAAACTGTATACGCATACGCACACATTTACACGCTCGCTCACGCACTTGAGCCCATAAAAAATCCCAAAGTGAGGAATGCACACGTATGCGTTTCGCACTTGACGTTTAGTGAGCGTCGTTTGTGTGTGTTTCATCATCGTGTGGCATACCTTGATGCACACACTCACATACAATTGTATAATGCTCGCAGAGCGGGTGTTGGAAAATCGGTGTCGACTGGAAGCGCATAATTCCCGGTCTAGATCAAGATGTCTGCAGGCGTGACAATGCACGCAACGGTGTTCGTCGTGTCTTATGTCGTGTCCAGCCGAGCAGCCCCCGAAATGAGGACACGAAATGTAGTTATTGAATTAATTATCATGTCTTTCTGAATTCATTTGACTATGACAATTCAATTTCAATTTCAAAGGAGAATTTCAGTTCAATTGTATTTTAATTATATTTCCGGATATCAGTGACAAAGCTATTAGTTTCAAGACATTGCTTGAACTCACACATACAAATAACAAAACTGAGAGCAGCACAAATGTTATTCAAAGTTATCCCAAAAATATCTCAGACTTCTCTTTTTCGACTCTGTTTCTCGCCGGTGCCGTAAGAGAGCGATAAACCCAGAGGCTTCACATATAACACGCTCCAATATCCGCATATCTCGGAATCGTGTATTCTTTCGCACTATATCAACCACCGACGACGACGAGCGCAGATACTCGCACACATTTTATACGCACATTACGCCTTGCACTCGACGACGGTCGACGGATTTTTTTCACCGATACATTTATGCACTTCTCCTCCAGCGACCGCGCGCAGGCGCCATTAGCGGTTGGATGCGCCGAAGCCTCACTCTCGCGCACCACCTCACACACACACACTCACACGCACACCGAACTAATGGGTCTCCGCGCGCGCACGCGCGCCTCCGACTCGCGTTTTGTTGCATTTTTTCGGGAATATTATTGTTTTGCTTTTTATGATCTCGTATCCAATGTATGCGCGTGCGTGTTTGCATAAACCGCACTATGTTGACTGTATGCACAACGGATCGCATTTTCATATGCAAAATGGAGAATATTCCCGAACTGTGGTCCGGAATCCTCTCCAGGCGGTTCGGAACGCGCACTCGGCGTGCGGTGCTGACTTTGAGCACTTAACGTGTGATTTATAGCACTACTTAGAGCATCACTTCGTCGTCGCCGAAGAAGTCGACGGCGCCGTCGACTGCGAGACGGCCGAATGGCCGAGCGGTCGAGCGGTTCATGCTGGCAGAGAAGCAGAGAACGAAGCGAACCGAAGAATTGCGCACACAGGTAAACACGTGTAGATATGCACATGCACACTGCGCAAAGTTCACACACACGTGCACCACACATGAGATCAACCAAACGGGCGCGCGCGATTTATTGACATCGAAATATGCATCGTGATCGCGGACGAGCGAGCGCCACCAGTGCGATTAATTGCGGTCGCAACATACAGAATGTGTTGTACACACGCGGATGTGCAGATCAGACGTCAGACACGCGGGCTCACGGTGAGGCGGCGGACGTTTGACGTGCACACTTGCACACGTCGCACATCGTGTGTGACGCACACACGTGACGTGCGGGCACGCGATCGCAACACTTTGAACGCATATACGTACACTAGGACAGTCGATGGCAAAATAACACCATGCGCCATAATGAGGAAAAAATAAAAGCTCAGAGATCCCACCTATTTTTTCGGGTAGTCTTCATTAGTACAAATGTGGAAATAATTTTTTATTCCATGGATAGGATTCCGAAATAAAGCCCTTCGAAGTTTGAAAATGTGCATCAACTACTTAACATAGAAGATTCTTCACCGAGCATAAATTGTTGAGAATTTATGTGGCAATATTTTGTTAAGAGGTTTTACTCCTGTATGTATACTATGAATCGAGATAAAACTATAAACGTACGAAATATACGTGTTTTGTCATTTCCATACTTTGAAAGGCTCTATTTCGGAATCCTATCCATGGAAACGAAAATAATGTCCACATTCGAACTAAGGTTACTGAAGACTACCAGAAAAAATAGGTGGGACCTCTGAGCTTTTTTGGCTGGCGCGTGTAATGTGAACAAAATTGGACTGGAATTAATGTGTAAATTGCCGTCAATGCATATTTATTCGAAACTGAATCTGAAACATAGACATAGACATAGTTAACAAAAATAACCTATTTTGGATTGTCTTATGAAACACTCTAGTCTGCTTTTTCTCCACTTACTTCATACTCATGACATCCACTGTACGTGCATAATTGACACTGTGGAGCACGTGCGTGTGGAAGTGTGGCGGACGCAGCCGTGCGCAGTCAAGTATGCAAACAACAGAAACTTCGTCGTCTTCATCGGCGACTTGTCACGGCTTGGTATTTTCTGTTTGGCTCGAGCAAACACAGGAAACTCTCTGGCACTGTTTGTGAGGATACCGCGCGCGATGACCGCGCGCCGTCGAAATGTCACGGAAATCGTAAAACGCACAAACGATGAATGAACGCAAAAAATTAGTGCTTTGCATTGCATGCTCACGTTTCAGAGGTATTTGTTATATTTCGATCACGTAGGTACTTCTAATCATCGAACTACTGGTTCTGCGCACCAATACGTCAACACATCAGCACATCACCGTGACCATCCCGAATCAGCGTTCATCCTATCTCGCCGGGTATCATCGTCAAAACAAACACGACGTAACTGCACCCGTTGGACGCATTCCGCTTTCGGTGTGTGCTTCGTCATTGTCGCCTGTCAATCACTTCTCGCCCATATCCGACGGCTGATGCATTTCGCACCTTCTTCGTGGACGTCATTGACACACAAGTGCGGAGCTATGCGATGCGATGCCAACCGTTCCATCAAAACCAGCACGACTGCACACCTTTTGACCGGACACACCAGCATAAAGAGATACACACACGCATACACATACTCACATACTCACACATAAGCGCGAACGCAAGCACACGAGCACCAACGGCGCGCACAGAAGTTGGAACGGCCATCAAATTATCCACTCATTAGTACGTCAAATTAGCCCCGAAATGATATTTAAATCTCGACTGTGTGTTTTGTGCCGACGGCTTGGGCGAGCTTGTGCGAGCAGCGCGATCTGCGCTCGGGCTCGTTGGTGTGTTATCTTGGAATCGATCGTATAAAAAACACACGCGGAGCGTTGATGCGTTGCCGAAAAGAGCCGACCGTCTGCTAACCGAATGCAACATAAGCGCGATGCATGAGTGATATAAAACAGGGTCATTCAATAAGATGTTAAATTGGAATTAGAACGATTTTGATAATCATTATTAACACTATTGAAAATGTTGGAATAACACTATGTTTTCTCGAAGACAAAATATTCACGATCGCATTTAATCCATGCATTTTCTCGTTCTCATTTCAAAATCACCCTTTCTGCCGTTTTCCGGCAATTTTATTTCCCATAATAGCAAAACCATTCTGCCTGACAAATTGTATTCTTCTTTCATTAGAACCTCATAGCTCATAGGGAACCCTATTTGGTATACATACATGCATTCGAATTAGTTCACAGCCAATGACCGTCGGAAGTGGAATGCAATGTCCATACTATACTCCACTATATGGTGATGACGATGGCGATGGCGATGGTGATGATGTCGATGATGCCGATGGGTGTGTTCGCGAGAGCGCGCACGGCTAATGCACACACAAAAGGCGATTGAAATACCGATCGGACTGCGGAATTTCGGCCGGCCGGTCGCCGTCGCTTGAGTGGTCGATTCGCGTGCCGCATCTAATTCATTTGCGCATAATATATTTATTACCACACACACACAAAGCCGCCGTTGCCGTCGCTTGGGGTATTTATGAGGTCGAACTAATTTGGTCACTTCTCCCCCCGTTTAGATCTCGGAGTCTCACAGACATCAAATGGTATCGCAATCGAATGGCGCGACACGACGTGTCCGATTGTGGACTATTGAATATTGAATCGACAATGAGATATATACAGACACTCACTTGGCAAGACGTTTATGAATAATAATAATACAATTCCAGCACCGGTAGTCTGGTTGGCACGCGAGCCAACCACCGCTATCCACCCAAGCGCAAAATACACGGACTCGCGATATGCACAATAGACTGGGTCATTTTAGGCGTTTTGTGTCTGATCCTGAGGCCTGACCCCGCAAAAGTTGCCAAATAAATCGAGAAACACACCTGCAATTTTTTATTGAAATCGGAAAATGTCCTATGTTCTCAATATTGATTTGAATTTTTTACACTTTATTGGGTTTTACAAGAAAGTCATGAAATTCAACTTGCTCCAAAATTGATGAAATCCAATAAAGTGCAAAAAATAAAAACAATATTGAGAACACAACAGGACATTTTCCGATTTCGAAATTTGTTTGCAGGTGTGTTTCTCGATTTATTTGGCCACATTTGCGGGGTCACGGGACCCACCCTAATGCACAATCGCAATCGTTCGCGCGCGCGCAGGTTTTATTTCCTTGTTGTAATGCAATCGCCACCCAGCTTTTTATCTTCTTCGTTAAATTTTTGATTATCATATGAAACGCGTGACGTGACGTTGTACTAGGTTGTGCGCTCGCTCACGTGTGTGTGCGTGCGGGCGTGTTGAGATATGTATATTAATTTAATATCAGCTGAGAGATTGCGCCCGGTGTGTGCGAGTGTGTGTAGACCAGCAGCAGCAGCAACAAGATATCGAATCTATATTTGATATTGTAATCAGTTTTACATGTTTATCTTATAGTAAAAGATATTCTGCGCGACACGAGCCCACAAAACCACGCACACGCGACAAGCGACAGATTATAAAGATTGCACGCGGCTGCCGCCGCATCCGCCGCGGACTTCATTGACGGAAAGCGCGCACGTGAATGTCGCCGGGATAAGATAATTATGCGCCGTATCTGGCCTGCGCTTGCGTACGTGTGCGATTTCTTGTCGCTTAGCCGTTCGGCCGCCTCTCAACATGAAACGCGCGCGCGCGCGAACATTGGGCTAATCGAATCGTGGTCGGATAGAGTAGCACACGCTTGCGCATTCGTGACGCGTCAGTCTAGAATTATTATTAAGTGTCTGTCTCTACGTCTGATCATCAGTGGACAAGACGCTTGGTGGTGTTCGTGCGCGTTCCGCTTGTCACTGCGAGACCCACCTGTTTAACCTCTTGCTTGAAGATTAGACCCATATTGAGGATGAAGACGGACAGCTGCTTGTACTGTCGTGGGTTTCCGGAACACTTTCACTCGACGCGTTGGCACGAGTCACGTTCTTGATCGAATTGATTGACGACTAGCGACGAGACACCTGACGAATGCGTTAAATTCTATCGATATTTAGAGCGATCGCGAACTGAACTGACAGTAAGTATATCCACAACTTTTCCGATAGAATTGATTGTGGTGTCCGACAAATGCAATGAATTGATACTATCAAATTTTAGCGCGATCGCGAACTAAAATACCGCAGATCTAGCGACACTAGACGGCACAATTGATCGAATCAGGCAGCGAAGCGGGGGTGGTGGAGGCACCGGTGGTGAATTCGTTGATCGATTCGGTGGCCCAGTGATTTTCTGTGGCGGTGGCGGTTGCGGTCGGTTGTGCGCGCGCGGAATCGTGTTGGCTGTCGGCCGCGTACAGATAAAGTGTACAAAAAAATACGCGACCCAACCGACGTCGGCGCTCGCTCGCGATGATGGCAGCAGCGACGACGGCGACTGACGTATGTGTGCGTATATGCGACACATGCACACACAAACACACACACACACACACACACACATGCACACCGTAACTCCCTGGGCACACACGGGTTCGTCTCTGTTCGTGCGTGTGTGTGTGTGTGTGTGTGTGTGTGTGTGTGCGAGCGCCCCATGTACACACACTTCACACTAATAAAATTCGTGTGTGTGTGTCGACTGCTATGATGTATGTGGTGTAGGCACCAACACCACCACACAGCACAGGCGTCTATGCGCACGGAAAGCCCTCGACAGCTCAAATACGAGCACACACACACACGCACACATACGTGTACACACACGGAGCCCGTGTATATTTTTTGGTTGAAATTCTCTTATCTTATCTGGCAACAGTCCTTGTTATCATTCCGCGCTGAATGTGAGTGTGAGTGTGTGTGTGCGAGTACCGTATGCTGTCGACACAAGCATGAGTGCCGCCAGTGAGTGCGAGCGCGAGTGAGTGTGTATGTACGTGTGTGAATATATCACAATCTGTTAGAGTGTGCAAGTTTGATTAAACGTTAACGTGTTGTTTTCCCTCCGTCGCTTGCGCACTCGCTCGGGCACACTCGGGCACATACGGCAGGCGCGCACACACACACACACAAACACACATACTCGCGCTCGCGCATGTGAAATATAAGCCTGTGCGACATCACACGCGTTGCCTTGCGGCTGGTGTGCGCGCACACGTTTGAGTCAACATGCACTAACACTAAATTAAGCCTTTTACACCTTTATATCGAGCACGCACGCGCCCCGTCTCTATTCGCCCGTTCGCATTTCCATGTGCATGCACACACACACACACACACACATGCAGCAGCATGTATGCCACTCCGCTCAGGCCAGAACGCCGAAGCAATGTTGGGGCTTGAGAGCCTGCTATGGCTATGTCGACGATGCCACTTATCGATGACACATTTGTGTGTAATAAAAATATAAATTTATACAGCGCGTACGCAGCAGAGCGAGCGTGCTTTATTGAACGCGTTAGGTTCGATTTTATTAGACACACTCGTCGGCAGGCGCGAACGTCTCGTCGTCTCTCCATTCACGTAATAATATATCACCGGTTTCGATCGAGCAAACACACAAAATGAACGACATATAATTCACATTACCTGTGCTACATCAAAATGTGCAGCAGCGATCGAATGCATGCGGCGCGACATGCGCACGTAATGTCGCGATTGCTCGTCGGGAAATTAACTGAATTTACCGCAACTAACTAAGAGCTTTGCTCCGAAATTAGGCGAATGATGCACATGCAAAGCACTTGGCGAACCGACGCGTTCGTATACGTTTGTGTGTGCGCGCGCACCGAGATTGAACGATAAACTAAACTACGGAGTTTGTACTTTTGTCACCGAAAGCGTGTGCATATGTACCATCGTCACCCATCGCGCACAAACGGCAAACAGTCGCTCGAGCCCGACGAGGGGAATGGGCAAACATCATATTTTCGTTTATGGAGCATAAGGCCGCGCATGCTACACACACGAGCACCACGAACGCCACAAACGACGATCTCGGTACGAGAGCAAACAAACTGCACACGGTACAGGATGAATCAATGTGTTCAATTCACTTTGTTACTTGTTATATTGATGAAGAATGTTTCGAAAGGGCGTCGAGCAACGCGTTATTCTAACTATTGCAAATGTTCTTGTTCAAGTGCGAATTGTGGAGATAACCGTCGAAAGTAACATGTTTATATTAGGTGTACAACCTTGCTCCCGCCGTTTTTGTATATCAGTCTCTAGCGGTCGTTCTGATTGATAGAAATTGATATAAATCGGCATACAGTAGTTTTGGGTATCTGTGTACATAATGACATCAAAACATAGGTCCTTATCAGTTTGCATCACGAACTTATTCTCGATTGAACATGATCGCGTTCGAGCAAAATTTGCGTCATTTGCTGGAAGTCATGCTTTTCTTATTTAAATCGAAGACCAGTAAGGCTGAGGCTCATCGATGCGCTCAGACACTTGCGGCGAGGCTGCTCTTAATGATGAAGATCGTGTCGCGAGTTAATTCACCGCTTCAAAAATTGTTATTCCGGTGTCTTAGGCCTTTTGGTCTTTTGGTGGGACCAGATGTGTATGGTGTGTTATTAAGGGCTGAGGCCAAGTAAAATCAACACAGGGGATCGATACCGAACGAAATTGATGCGTTTGAGTCGATCACTAAAATAAAAGCGGCCTCAATTAAATGAAAGAGACGATAAAGTCATTTTCCTGTATGACAATTTCCGACACCTCATCGTAAAACATGTCAAATAGTACCTGGAAAGTCAGAAATCGGAGATCTCAACCCCCCGCTGTACTCTTCGGACTTGGCTTCATCTGAATACTACTTGTCCCGATCGATGGAACTAAGCCTCGTTAACGTTGACCCCCTTTTTCATGAATAAGTGGAAAATTTGACTGTTTCATGAATCGCTACAAAAGATGACCCCTTGTAAGGCCACTAAATTCGGATGCTACCAAAAATATGGTCAAAAGTAGTATTTAGCCATGGTCAGTATTTTGAACAAGAAATATGTAGCCGTCTCTTCACAATAAATTCTCAAAGTTGGACAAAAAACGGCGGGAGCAAGGTTGTACATCTAATGACAAAAATTTATCAGAGACCTGAGGACATAAAATAGTCGCTAAGGGCCGAACCAGGATAATACCGTAGTTAAGGTCGTAATTTTTATTATTTTTATTTTTGCCAGAGTTTTCAGCTACTTGTGAAGCTGCGTATTGTCGTATCTTATCCATTTTGGACTTGAGGCGCTCCGAAAATCCAATTCAAAGTCTATGATTATTATTGTCTTTCCTCTTTCAGGTAGCCGATAAAGAATACTTCTTTTGAGAATCAAAATAAAGACGTCATCTGACTGTTGCGTTTTCGTAAACTATCAAGAGGTTTTATAGCAGAAATTTCCAAACATATTTTTCAAATCTCTAGGGTATCAGCAATATCCATCAACCGTGCTTTAAAATTCAGAAAAAAATCAAGTTTCCGTCGATAACTGCAACGTCGTCTAATCGTCTAGTTCACGCATCATTTTTGGTTTCCAGTACGGATTTTGAACCAATTTCAGCCAACTCTTTTCGAGACTGTTGTTGCAAAACCCAGATAATCAATTCTGTTTTCCAGCCTCCCTGTTACGACCATTTATGTCTTTTATAGAATCGTGAAATATTTCTGAACTGTGTTTATACGCCACTATATCATAATACTCATCGATAGCGCCGGCGCGTTATCGGTTACGCTCCCGTGCGCCCGAACGGTCCGTAATAAATTATCATTGTGCATTGCAACTACTGCAGCTGCAGCCGTTTTCTGACGCCCGTGGGCCGGTGTTTAGGGATAAATGAACATCGCGGCGCTCGATCGCTCGGTAGCAAGTCAAATATACTGCGAATGCGGCACTTTTGTCCGGACCCGCGCACTTCGCATAGCAGCAATTTGATTTATGGGGGCGATCGATCGTTGCAGGGCACATGATTTATTTGCACTTCGATGAGCGGATGTTCACTGCTGCTGATGCTGCTGCTGCTGCTTCGCAATAGATGTACTCCGAAAATTCTGCTCCGAATGCCGTGCGACATAAGTCAAGGCTGTTCTCATCGCCGGCCGGCCGACCGCGCGTCAGCACGGAATTCCAGAAACCACGGTTAAGCTTCTTCAACGTGTACACACGTTCATTGATCGGTATGACATTGTTTTCACGCATATCTTCTTAGCAATTAGTCAACAACGTGCGATGCGTGATTCGCACATGTGTATTACCATGTCTGTCACACCATATATTGGTATTCATCCGAACGAAAAAACCCCATGCACGAATCGTGACACTACGAGGCACAACAAAATTCCATCATATGCGTAAGTACCACATCACGTTTCAGTCGGCGGGTTGACACCCATTTGTCCGAAATGCTGTGCGAAACGTTCTACGCTATCGCTCTCATCATCGGCTTCGTCGGCTTCGGTTCGGCACGCACTTTTCGTGCGCCAGGTGCTTCTCATCTGTTTACGGATCAATCTAATGCGGTGGCGATCGCCAGCGGGCGTGACGAAAAAAACACTCTGGCTGTATCAATGTCAGACCATGTTCAACGATCATCGATTTGAACTTTAGATAGATCGATTTAACATGATCGAACCACGCGTCATGTTCGCATGTCCGAGCGAACATCTTCTTTGCATATTTTTTTGAGTGGCTGTTTTTCTTTCATGTAGAAACACTTTCCGATGGCCTTAATTTACGCACGACGCACCTTGCGGATGCGCTGCTGATAGAGTGCGTGCGTGCACGCGCAACCCCGTTGAATAAATCTGAATATTATGTTTCAGTGTAGAAGTGTAGAGTACGACCGGGTAATTTGTGCATAGTAAGCGCGAAGAGCTCCCGCGTTCGTAATTTGCCACCGATTTCAAAACGGAAATATTCAATTGACAGGCAATTTATCAGGCTATGTTTCTGCTGAACATTGTTGTTATGTGAAAATGCAATTCCGGGAGCTATTCTAAGAAAGCCGAGGGTATGTTTCTTTCGACGTTTTGTGTTGGGTAATGTTTGCACTTTGCACCCCTCTCTATTCTAGCTAAAACTGTACAATTTTAAGTCGAAAAAAACAATAAGCTTAATGTATGTTTCTTGAATCGAATAAAATCGAAAGAAACGGAGGATCATTAGCATGGCCTCTATAATCTGCGCTAGTAATTCTACTTATAAAAAAATCATACTAACACTACAGATAGATGTCTAAGTAAAGCCTAAACCGGGTGCTAAACAACATATTTGAATGGTTTTTTGTTTTGTGTGTAAAATATGTTGCAGCCCTGCACAAATTTGCCCCAATGTGCCTGTTGGGGAATTACCTCCATTACTCGATAGATTATCACATTATTGTTGAACACAAAAAGATTCGAATTCACTGGTAATTTCAGCTTCGAACTCAATCATTCGATATTTTTTAACATTTTTCGTAGGTTATGCCCAGCGCATCGATTGGAGATAAATTATAGTAAGGAAAACACCAAAAACACATATAGGGCTATAACTTTTGTATAAGACGCCATAGACGATCAGAGTCTATATTTTTAGAAAGATATTGAAATAAGACATATCATATTCAAAATTCAGTAGAACAACTCCGTTCTTGTAGAAAATAAGGGGGTTGCAAAATTACCCCGTCGCACTCTACTATGTGTCTACGCATCATCGTAAACTATCATAGCGTATGTGTGCAATGAGCATTCGGTTCGTCGCGTCGTCTCCAATGGCAATTCGAGGCGCCCACCACAAATGCACGCACGTCTCTCGGCAGCAACTGCGCGATAAGACGCGTGCGTGTGCGCGCATGTCGCAAAGCATTGTTTATATGCTGCGCCGCGTGCCGCCGGTGTTCTCGGCTGGCTATTCTGACGGACGTCAATATACAACTACATGAAGCACCACTCGGGCGCAATACACCGATGACGACGACAACGGCAACGAATTCTCGCAAAGGTTGACGTGCGCTAAATCGCGCACTGTCGTCGTTTCCATCCCTTCGAGCCAGCCAGCCAGCCAGCCAGCGAGACGATAATTATGACGTTGTTAGAACAGAACGTTCGCAGTGAGCTGAACCGAACGTTGTGTAGCAAGCGCGCATGTCGCAGCAGCCGCTGTCTGCTTAGCATACGCACTTCTGGCTGGCTGGCTGACTGGCTGGCACATTTGATGCCGCTGCGCTGATTTGACCACACATTATTGTGCACACAAACGCCATAAATCGACGCGCGCGCGCGCGCAATGTCGCGATTATTTTTGAGTAATGGACGCGCGCACAACGACAACCGATCACCGACGACAACGACAACGACAACGAATAGTGCGTGTGTTCGCGCAAATAGTCAATATTTATTCGACAAACGCACACATCGAAAACTCGGCGTTTATCTAGTCCAATAATTGTGCTTGCTGCTTCGCTGGAGTATATGCAGACCTTGTAGCAGCTTAATTATTTTGTTGGATTGTACTATTTGTTCGCGCACGCACGCACGCATAATCTGCGTGTGCACATCGATGCGCCGATGCGTCGTCGCGTGCGCGATGTTCTTGTCTGATTGTGTGAGATGTCGCGTAAACACAGAGCGCGCATGTCGCGCGCGTCTGTGTGCGATCGCGCGTCGTCGTCGTCGATGTCGTCGCGTGTGTGTATACTACATGGACTGATAAGTAGCAAGCTATGAAGGTCCAACATTTTTGATGGAACCTTTTTGAATTCTTATTAACAGTTTACTTTTAGCTCGATTGCCTTAATTGAGTCGACCTGTAACATGTCGACCCCTTTCGAAATTGATTTGCCGCTTACCCTTGCAAAATGCTCTTATTTCTCGATTTTGACTCTCTTATTCGAATAGAACCTATTTGTCTGGAGCATTTTTTTAAATTTGGGAATTAATAGTTGTCCTTGAGTGCCAAATCCAAATTGTAACGATATAGAAGAAAACTGATAACAAAGAGTCCTTTGACTCTCCGGAGACTTTATGAATTATGCTCGGCACGGGGACAATTACGACATTTTATCAAGAACCGGAGTCCATAGCAATAACATAATTCATAGTCCTATTTGTTGATGTTGGCCTTCGTTCCATCAAATTGATACTTTGATTCATTGCGTATTGATTTGGTAGGTGAACACATTTGCTTAGAAAAACAAAATATAATGGTCTATGTTCATTTTATTCCTGTTTTACGGCAATCTACAGATAATAATCCTCTTGGGTCCCGAAATACAGACATAATCCTACTGTTGCAAATAGTATACCATATGGAAAGGGTTCGTCGCTCTCTGTCCACTGAGATGATATCCGAATGAACTCTAGAGAATAGAAATGGAAACACAATTTATATACACCTAAACCTCCTATAACACGGTAGATGTAGATACGTTCTTGAGGAAACCGTGTTATAGCAAAACCGTGTTATAAAAGAAAAAGATCCCATACAAAAACAGAGCATACGTTCCAAGCTGAAAAACTGACCACAAAAAGTACCAAAATACCTTTAGTGAGTGTTTTATTGCACTTTTTATGTTAAAATAATTTATTAGTATCATAATTCGACGTTATAAAAGCGTTATTGTTCTGTTAATTCTCACTGGCACTCTAATTGCATCGACTTATTCGTCGTTATTATTTTTAACCATTTCTATCGACTCGAAGAAATCAATCATTTTCATGCCGAAGAAAATAATCAAATTTGGCATCATCAAGAGAAGCTCGAAAAACTCAAAACTTCTGAAAAACATAGAAAATTTGGGGAAAATACCGTGTTTAAAAGATTTGGC
>JANTBZ010070605.1:0-21225 GCA_024741255.1 Exechia fusca | reverse complement strand
ATTTGTAACCATGTTTTCATAATAAAGCCTCAATTTTTGAAAAAAAAACCGCACGAATTAATTTGTACCCCTATTATTTCATTATATTTTGATTCAGTATACACACATGGTTTTGAATGAAAAGTTACGGACTCTAAACAAAAGACGAAATACGAATATTGTACATGGATCTAATATTCAAATCTCCATTCGAAATAATCAAATTTCCACAACTCTTCTCTGGAGTGTCTTAGCGCAATGTGTGTATTGAGTATAATGAAATTGTTCATAATGAAATAGTTCACAAATCAATTTTACTGCAAATTGTGAAAATTTGCCTCCATGATTCGGTTGGTTAAAAATGTCCATATATCGAAAAATCTGTCTGTTTTGGGCGCGCTTAACCAAAAGGTGATAATTTCCTTCAACATTTGTTTCGTATACAATAGCATAAGTTGAATAAACAAAACTGCATCATTCAAATATGTGTGAGACTCTTACTTTTCCAACAAAACGTTAAAGAAACACAGTTTCGTGTATGTTTCAAATTGATGAGCTAGGGTAGTAAAGTATAGTATCAACGCTCGTTCTTCAAATGCATACAATCAGGCGTTAATGGTGCTTGCGCGCCGCTGCCGCTGCTGAACAGCCGCTTGAACGAGTTCACCACCGAATTGACGCGCGTCATCGTCTGCTGGCTGGCCAACGAGGACGAGGATCCGCGATGCGCATCGCGTCCGTACATCGGACGCGACCCCGTCATGAAGTGGATGCCGCTGACGGCATCGTCATTGTTGCCCTGGAGCGTGGAAGAACGACACAGATATCAGTAATCATTACAGGCGTGATGGATGAAACACAACGGATAAAATGGATTTGAACGGAAGAGGCGGGGCGAAATTGCAACAGGCGATCATCCACCAACGTAAATCCCAAAGAGTGCGGAAGGTATAAATATGGATGGATGTAGGTGAGAGTGGAGTCATGTGCGGGCTATTCTAGAGTTGAGTTAGTTACTGACGTTTAGATATTTTGCATCTAACATGAAGTACGATATTCAGAATTCTTCGGGCTTTTGTCTCAGGAGATAAAATCAATATTGATGTGAATTCTTCCTCTTTGGAATATGATAGAAAATAAGTATAAACATCAATAAATAATAATAAATTTGTGCAGTTTCAGCATAGAACATAGAATTACAATCATGATAAAGTAAGTGTTCTAATGAGATATTTGCAATAGAATAAAACATTTGCGGACTGCATCTAATAGGCATATCGCACAAAAAACATGCTCCTTCCACCTCCACCCCAGCGTCGTCCTCTCTAACCTCTTCCACATTATCTCGGTACTTGTCATAGGCAAATGCCCGTCCTGCTGCCGCCTCTGCCTCCTCTTCCGTCTCATCAAACGCCCGTTTACCAACCATTTCGTCCAGCTTCACATTGGTCATGCTCGAGCGCGGTATCACGATGTTCGCCGTCGACGGCTCCGGATGCGCCTCGCGGAACGGCTTCGTCTCCAGCGTGTACGGCAGCTCCGTCGGGAACACCTCGTCCCAGTACTGATCGCGCACCAGATTCGGATGGTTGTGATGCATCTCATCGACAATCATGTACGACACCTGCAGATTCCGGTCGATCATCCAGCTCACCTCAAAGTCATCGTCGTCCTCGCCGAACGGATTGATCAGCGACTCGGCCACCTTCAGCCACCCCATATAGAAGAAGAACTGCAGCGTCGTGAACACCGGAAAGTACAGATCGATGCGATCGGCGATCGTCGCGCCGTCCGTCAGCTTCTTGTCCTTGGTCCACTGTTGCGCCATCACCGAGGTCATGAAGAACGAGTACACGGCCAACGTAACCACCTGCGTGTAGACCAGCGGCACGCTGATCGTGTCGTACTGAATGAGCGTGCCCGTTTTGCCGCGGAACGCGTTCAGCTCATCGATGATCGTTTTCACCGCGAAATCGTCCTTGATCAGGCCCTCCTTGCGCGCGCGCGTCACGATGCTCGCCGCCCAGACAATTGGCATCCAGTGCTTGGAGTAGTGATTGAAGCGCGTGTTGAACTGCTCCATGACGATGCGCTCATTGTCCACCATCAGGCCGGCGTCGACGAGGTGCTGCAACGTGGGGAAGCGCTTCTTGACGCGCGGCGAAACGTTGGTCAGCACCATGGTCAGACACAGGCAGACGTAGCGCATGATGGTGCGTCGCATCAGGCGGCCACGCTCGTCCTGGCCGTGAATATTGGCACTGACGTAGACGGCCAGCGAGTCGGGCCACGGGATGCTGGTGTACTGAGCCCACCAGCGTGTCATCACGATGCTGACGTAGAAGCCGAGCACGAAGGAGAGGGGGATCTGGTCGCTGTAGAGGGCGCAGTATTTGGCGATGCCTTCGAAGACGCTGGACGGTAGGCGGATGGATAGGGGAGGTTGTATTGCAAAGAGATGGGTTGGAAGGTCGACGACATATACGACATCTTCAACACATGAGTAGCTGATACAATTATTGAGAATATAGTGTGAAATGATACACACCAGTTTACAAATCCAAATGCTGAAACCAGTAGTATGTTACCAATAGTAGAAACTTTTCGTATTTAAAAACCGATTTTCTAAACTAAAATAAATTCAGTTATCCAATTTCCCTTCCAACATTTTGTCAATACAAAGTTTTTATGTATTACCTAACGGCACTCTTCTAGGATCGAAAAAAGGGAGGCATGTTTTCGATTTTTTCCGAGATAAGCAAATGCAGGGTCGGTTGCAGTACAAAAAATCTCATGATATACTTCATGGGCTGATTTAGCGATTGTCTGATTGAAGGAGCATCTACATTACTATTAACTAAATTTAAATTATTGTTGAGAACAAAAGATTCATCTTTATAACAGCTCCCTGAAAAAGTTTTCAAATATAATGTGGTGCTTCCATAATCGCATTCTCTGATACACGAATTCAAAACACACAATCATATTTGCTATTCAAAAGAACACTTACCGTTGCTGCTCCTCGCTGAGCAGCATGCGATATGAGATGTTGAGAAAATAGTAAATTCCCAGAAAACAGATGAGGTCCAGCCATACCAGCTTGTAGATGCTGCCGCGCCACCTGTAAATCCAAATCAAACAACAAATCTATAAATTCCGCACACTAATTTTTCAATACGAGAAGCGAGTGTAGTACACTAGCATTCGCGACCACTTGCTGGCACCGAGCCGGGGCCGCTGCTGTTCGGGCGGATGGTCGACGCAATAGAACAGCGTCGATACGCTGCTGTGCATCGTGCCCAGAATGCTGGACGACATGCTGGTGTCGAGTGTGCCGAACAACTCGAGCGCACATCCTTAATAGTCTCGAATCCTGGCGAGAACGCACGACATGTTCTCCTCCAATCAGGGAGCGAGCGCACCAAGGCGCCAAATCACAAGACACGATTTGCCATTTCGAACGCGCACATGTTTGTCCTTGATGCTGTGGCGTGTAGCATGTTATTTCATTTGATTACATACACTTGCAGCGAAAGATCATAGACTCTCGCAAAGAATTGCAAATTATATCTAGTAGACTGCAAGTAAATATACTCGCTCATTCCAGTCGGCCTGTCTATAGATTCCATTCGCATGAGAGAATTCATTACAAAATTATGTAATTGACGAGTAAATGTATTGCATTAATTATACACTATGCATTCCAGACAATTACGCTCGCACGCACGTCGCACGCCGTCGTGAACTGACAGTAAACACAATAAATGCCTCAGTCTCGGTCTCGGCACAAAGCAGTAGGTTCGTTCACGTCACTCGTTGCTCGCGTTGTCTTATCGGCCAGACAAACAGACTTACTTTCAACTCGCAGTAACGCGCGCATCCGGATGATGAGCGGCAAAAATAAATATAGTTGGTTTTATTTTGATTGTTCAACTCACCTAAATAGTAGCTTCAGAAAACATCCGAATCCACGACATGTGGCCACATTGGCCGTGTACGTCACCGTCATTGTTGTCTATCTGGTAGTGGTGGCGTTGGCGGTGGCGGCTCACTGACGACGTAAATATGCCGCGCACGAGTTCAATGAATAATTTAATGTATGCACGCGGCGTTCGACGACACGCTCGACTTGTTGAGCACCGACAATTATTGTGTGAGGCGAACGTAATCGAGACACTTGCGACCATAAAGTTCAACAGCGCGACGTAGAGTGTGTATGTATATGTGTGTGAGTGTCTGAGTAATCGTTATCACAGATTGTGTCGGCGGTGGCGGTTATCACTTATCACTTTGAAGCACTCATCACGCGCGCTCATCAGAGCAACACATCATCATCGGTCGACGGCGTTGCGGTATCTGCGAGACTGAGGAAGCGTCGTCGCACTGTAATATAGACACACTCGGCTGTGATTTGAGGGCAATCGTGTATAAGTATTAGTTTGTTTGAACACCCCGTCTGTCGTCTGTCGTCTTGTTGCTGCTGCTTGTTACGTCGATACGTGGTGCTTGCTTGGAGGGTGTGTGTTTGTTTGGCTGGTCCTTTCGGCAAACGAGCACATCGCGTTTATGGTGCAGACGCGTCGACGCCTACACGCCTCCACACACAATACACACTCACAAATTGGTCTCGTGCTTTTTACACGCTCATTCAATCACGGCTGCCGGAGTGACACGCTTTTTCATTCAGTCCACTCTAATGGGTTGCGCGATTTCGAATGCACCCGCACGCCAACGTCGCGACCAACTGTCTAGACGCATAGGTTGATAGTAAGACCAACATAAAATGGTCAACGTGCTGGCCGCAATGGGTACCAACTACAAACGGTTATTGCTGCATAAAATCAACAGCACGTGCACGAATAGTGTAGGGCATGTGGTGCATGCACAAAATGCACGCACGTTGCATCGATTTGTACAGCTATTGATTTATATATTGCTAGTTTGCGAACACTATCCGTTTGTTTTCCAGTTCATTTAACCCTATGTTGGAGGCACTCACAGTGACAAAGCGGCGAACCGGCGCGATTATCGCACTGACAAGCTAAACAATTCAGCCCAGTTATCATTTGTTGGATTTCCGCATGCGACGCGGATGAGATCACACATCATGCGCATACAAACACACAACGCATACTTGTGCCACATCAACAGCACATTTGTATAATGATGCTCGGCTCGGAGTCGAGTCGAGCAGCACAGATCGTCGTCGCCGCATACAACACACAACACACATACTTATTATCATCATTATCGCGCACACTCGCCAACACAAACAGCACTTGTCGTCACGCGATTCCACGACCGCACGCAAAATTCAAAATTGACAGCACAATCACAATCAACGCTCTGCGCTTTGATGATAAGAAACGGACGCTTTCATACAGTTCTTGTGAATTGATGTTATGTGAATATGCGGGACATTCCTAATTTAAAATCGTACTCGAGTTTTTGTGTATTCTTCGTCGACTGTCTACTGTCTAATTGAGCTCGCACACAAACACACTCGTGTGTGATGTCATATCTTCCGAAGCGCGATGCGTCTACCTGTTGTGCATATTTGTTGAGAGACCGTTGAGTGCGAATAATGATGGCGATGAGTGAGATCGCGTGTTCAACACACACGCACGGACACAAACAATCACACACATGAATCACAAATCGGGAATGTTCTTCTCGGAATCTCTGGAGGACGTTTGCAGGTCTGTAGACGCTATCGCGGTGTGTGTTCATATGTGTGATTGCTCGGGCACGCAAACATGAGTTGCTAATTAACACAGCGACGTCGTGCATGTCGTTACGATCGGCAAAGGTTTTTCGTTCGGAGTTTTTTGTGTGATGTGGGCAAATTGTAATAATGGCAAATTTGTAGGACACGTAGAACAAACATCTGAAGTTATATATGACGATGCGTTTGATCTTAGCTACTGACATATGACATATTCTCCGATTCCAAAGTGCAGGCCTTATATTTCATTACGCAATTTAATTGCGCCTGAAATGGATGTGTCACAGAGATCACCAGAAGCTGCGGCATGTGTTTCCACTTTCCACTGAAACTTCTGTGCTGATGCCTGTTTTGAAACGCTTTATCTCGCACTCATGACAGGCTGCTTGCACGAGACAAACAAACATTTAGTGCAGTAGCACTGTGTGCACTTGTGAACATAAATCGACACGCACGCGCGATGTGAGACCGCGCAGACGAACAAACAACACCGCAACGACGCATCGTGCAGACACATGTGAATGTGAACACAAAGCACAAAGAACACCATCTGATTCGACCCTATCTTGGTATATGTATGTTGTAACATGCAGCATGCAGAAATCATAACGCTTTTGCCGCAGTGAATGCATTTCGCTGCTACATACAGAACGAAATAAAAGTCGCAGCACGCGAACCAATTACATACACATGCATACACGATCCACACACTCAAACAAACACAATCCACACAACACACATACGCACATATGTACATATACGCACAACGATAACGGTATTGAGGTAGTGTGAATTGGACACAGGTAGAAAAAACGCCGATCGCTCACGCGGCAAAGGTAAACGCGAAACCACTGCGCAGAGTTCATGCGAAAACCGCGAACCACTCGACACTCGAATTCACACGGTCAATCGGCGACGCGAATGCGCAAAACAACACCGAAAAGAGTATTATAAACGTCGGCGTACAAACACACACGTGCTCGCTGGACGAATCGAATATCACGAAATGTATATCGCGGAATCGCCAACGCGATGGCGAATGGCGATGTACCGGCACGCTGGAAGGTTTGTCGTTGACTGCGAGTTCGTAGCGCGCAGCACGAAGCACGAAGCACACCAGAAAAGCTCGTAGTAGTCGTTGCGGATCTTTTGTTTGTGTGCGCGCGCGCGCGTGCCGATTTACCATATGTGGACTGTGTTCATAAATGATTGTGTAAATTTACATCGTGATGGTTGTATTGAAATGTACGTAAAAAATTAATAAACACATTAAGCATTTAATTGAATACGATTATAAAATTATTTAAAATTATCCACATTTCGGGAACTAAACCGCAAACCGTCGTCTTGTACGTATGCTATCTCAAGCGGCGCTACCACGCAACCAAAAGCCCACCACCTAAATGTATGCAGTCTCGTTGTCTATATATTTTTTATTAAAAATCATGTATTTCTTTTGCATCGCATAATCTTTTTTTCCGCCGACGACTTCTCAGTGTTCTGATTTTATATTTGTGTAACTGGATTACAGACTATAATTCTTTATATTATACGTGTAAGTGTCGGTCCAGCATCCTAAGTCCGAGCGCTTGCGCCAGCACAATTGGGCATCAACACAAACACCACAATCCCCCCTCCCCATCTGTGTTCAATTCGTTTACAATTTTCACGACTTGGGAAATGCAAACGTTCTTGAATCTAATATAATGTGTAGCCTAGGATCTAGTGGGGCCGCGTCTACCGCAATTTACGCCACCAGATTCAACGCCTGATACTGTTCGTCCGAGACCTCGGTCATCATGAAACTGCCGTCGGGCAGCAGCAGGACGACGCGTCGCGTGCCGCCCGGCGACGGCAGATCGGCCTGCACCACCTCGGCGGTGATTTGGCCGTCCTGCGAATCGGAATCGGTGGCAATGGCCAGCGGCTGTGTGACATCGGCGCTCGCGGCGGCGGCGCCTTGCTGGTTGTCGACCGACTGCTGCTGCTGCTGCTGTTCCGATTCGTCGTGCTTGATGACGAACTGTTGCTGCTGCTGTTGTTGCTGCTGCTGCTGTTGCATTTCCATGTGTTGCTGTGAAAGGTACGAGGAGTTGGGATTTCGTTTGATATCAGTCGATGATGACTATCGAATACCGTGATCGAAATAGTGTCAAAAATATAAATTGAACTATTTTCAAAAGCGTACGCAATATGTATCAGTTTACATGTGTATGCACTCACTTGAATGAAGTGAAAGGTGATTTAAATGTCTTTCTATGAGACCTGAAATGTCCCTTTATTTCGTGACCAGAATTTCTACTGTGGAAACTTTCACCATTTGGCTGCAGTAACAATTGGCAGTTCGCAATCGAACGGTTCGGGTACAATTCAAATATATCATTAGAACAGTTTGGGTTTGGGTTTGACACATCTTTTGAATAGAAAACATGCATCTCGCCAATTCTTACCTGTTCACTCAACAACTGCTGCTGCTGTTGCTGCTGCACATCCAAGTGCCCTCCGTCCATCGCTGCCATCAGTGTGGCCGCATCCTGCGCGTCCACCTGATGATGTTGCTGCTGCTGCTGCTGATTCTGCTGCTGACCCATCAACCCATTCAGCTCACTGTCATCGGACGTGATGTACACGCACTGCTGCTCCCCATCGCCGCCCTGCGCAATCAGAATCGTCTGGCCGTGCTCGTTCTTACCGGCCACCTGATACACCGTTCCATCCTCACCGGTCACCAGAATCGGCGTGCCATCCTCGTTCACCATCAACTGCTGGATCTCTCCGGTCGCATCGCCACCGATCAACTGTTGCTGCTGCTGCTGCGGCTGCGACTGCTGGTGAATCTGCTGCGGTTGCGGATCCATTGGCACGCCATTCTGCAGCACATTGCCCGTCACCGGACACAGCGTGATCTCGCCCTGCGCATACTGATCGCCACCGCCGCCGCCGACCACCGTCGCCGCTGTCGTCGGTGCCATGCTCAGCGTGACGGGCGCCGGCGCTGGCGCCGACACCGCCGCCGCCGCCGTCAACGCAGCCGCCTGCACCGGCTCCTGTTTCACCTGCTTGATGGTCGTGTTGGCGGGCAACTGTTTGCGCGTGATCTTCAGATCGCCGTGCCGCTGCAGCGCCGCCAGTTTGTCCTCCTGCGTTGCGGCGGCGACCACTTGTCTCTGCTGCTGCGGCTGTTGCTGCGGCTGCTGCTGTTGGCCGGGCTTAACGACGCGCGAAATCACCGCCTTCGTGGTCGGCGTACCGGCGGCGGAGGCGACCGCTTGACCGCTGGACATTCGCTGCTGAACCTGCTGCTGCTGCTGCTGGGCCACTCGCTGCGGATGCGGCTGTGCCTGCACCACGGTCCTCTGCACGATGGTCGTGCCCTGCGACGGCTGCTGACCGCGCATGTTCGCCGGCAGCGGCCGAGCCGCAATCGTTGCCTTCGTATTGGGCGTCTGTTGCTGCTGCTTCTGCTGCTGCTGCTGCGGCATCGCAGTGGTTTGGCGGATGATCGTACTGCCGGCCGAATGGCTGCCACCAACGGGGACGCTCTTGATCGTTGTGCCAACGGTGGCTGGTCGCTGTTGCTGCTGCTGCTGCTGCTGGTGCATCGGATGCGGTTGCGGCTGCACGATGCGTCGCACAACGGTCGGAGCTCCGCCCCCGCTTCCACCAACCGCCGGAGCTGTCGCCGCTGCGATGGCCACCGGCACCACGGTTGCGCCGCCTGGCGTCACCGCCCCGATGCGCACGACGCCGCTCGGCTGCGCGTCGCCCTTCTGCACGACGCGAATCTGCGCCTCGCCCGGCTTCACACCCAGACTGGTGCCCAGCAGCGCGGTGGCGCCCGGCTTCTTGATGATGCCCGTCTGCTTGCCGTCCTTGACGCCCTGCGCGATCAGCGCCTCCGCGACGGCGCGATCGGCCGCCGCCCTCGACTGCGCCAGACCGTTGACTTTGGGCACGATGGTGGTGGTGATGGTCGCAGCAGCAGCAGCTGGTGCATGCGCCGGTTGCTGGCTGGCGGCCGTCTTGCTGCTGATCGGCAGGATCTTGACGCCGCCCGCCGTTTGGCCGGCGCGAATCATCGCCTGGGCGGGCGAGAGCTGCGCCACCGAGGCGGTGGCAATTGTCGTCGCCGACTCGCTGCGACGCTGCGCCTTCTGGGGCGGCTGCTGCTGCTGCAGGTGGCCCGAAATGTCGGCCGACGAGTTGTGCATCGTGTCGCTGTCGCTGTCGTCGTGGGCGCGCTTCTTCGAGTGCAGCGCCTCGTGGTTGTCCTCGTTGTCCTGGCACCACTGCTTCACCTGGTCCATGGCCTTGGCCTTGGACGTGCGCACCGGACGACCGGCTCCCGGCGACTGCATCAGTCCGCCGGCCGAATCGGCGGACTGGTTGAGCTGAGCGACGGCGGCGGCCGCGGAGGCCTTGGCGGCCGCAGCCGCGGCCTCCTCTTGGGCCTGCTTCTGCTTGGCCTCCGCTTCGGCGGCGGCCTTGGCGGCCATCTCGGCGCGCTGCTGCTTCTGCTTGGCCAGTTGCTTTTCGAACGTTTCGAGCAGCTGCGCGGTGGCGGCCAGATGCGATTGCGGCTCCCAGGTGTTCTTCTCGTGCTGGAATTTCTCCCACTTGATGAGGTACTCGTGTTCGCGACGGCGCGGATTGAAGCGCTTCGCGAGGATCTTCTCGATGACGGCGTTCTCGGTTTCGCCATCGGTGTCCGGGATGGTTTTGATGGCGACGCGCGGAACGTTGCGCGGGTTGGTGGGTGTGTTGGTGGCCGATCCGCCGGCGCCCGATGCGTTGGACTTGTTGAGGGACGGGCGATTGGCGGTGGAGGCGGTTGCCGAGGAGGCAGCAGGAGCAGCGGCGGGCGAGGCAGCGGAGGCGCTGGGCGAGCTGGGAACGCGTCGAGCGTTGGGATTGGTGGCGAGTGGCGTGCGATTGGCGGCCGAGTTGTTGGCGGCGTTGGCGGCGATCGGTTTGTTGTTGGGGGAGGCAACGTTGCGGACGAGCGGGATGTTCTCTGTGGTGGTTGGTGCGAGCGGTTGGCGGATGTGTTAGGCATGTTGTATTTAAGACTAATTGGAAATGCAGTAGGTATTAGCTTACTCTTCGCATCGACAGCGGTATCAGCGGCATCGACGACGGTTTTTGTGATCTTGACGGGCATTTCTTGGAGGTTGCCCTGACCCATCTGCGAATACAAATTTGAGAAAGGGTTAGTATGGTCAACTTAAAGACAATAAAACTGCAACACACTCACCCTCGCAAACGACTGGATGGTTCGGCCCGCGACGATCCACGTCTCCCGGATCGCCTCGTCCAGCTTCACCCACACCTGGTACAGTTTCCACGAGTCCGCCACATCGTTGTTGCGCTGCGCCGCCTTCCACAGCAGGAACGCCCACACCTTCGGTTTCGTCTCGCGCTGCGGAAAATCGCAATTAGTTCAATTACAGCAAACTTCAGCACAAGTTGTCCGGCGTCCTTACGTTCTCCCGCAGTGACGACTGTTGCGAACAGTTGCGCGCCGTATTCCGATGCTCCGAGAACTCCTGGATGAAGTGGAACACGCTGTGACACCGGCCGCACACCAGCACATCGGAGCGCGCCATTTCGGCCTGGGCCGTCTTGATGATCTCCTGATGCTTGCCCACGTCGGACGGATCGACTTCCTTGCCGCCCATTGCTCGTTCGGATGCCGTTCTGCTGTGGGATTGCAAAATATTTCGTCAGTCAGTGTGGTTGGCGCCAAATTTGGTTGATGCAGTGCATTTTTCGGGTGCCTGAGGAATCCAAGCGGATTTATTCAATCCGGTTTCGACTTATAAATGGATTGCACTCGTAAACAAACCGTGTTATCCGCCGTCGTGCTAGTTTCGCGCGCGCTCTCGCCACAAGCCACACGCACGCAACACAAACAATTCCAACCGCCCCCCGCCTCAACTTCTTGCTACTCACCGCGTCGCTCTGCGCCTAGTGCGTCCTCCTGCGCGTGGCAGGTGAGTGTGTCGCGAATTAAATCACTTGTCGTTGCGGGCACTGCGCCACTGCTGCTGGGCTGGGCAGCCTCCTCTCAAATTTCAGCGCCTAGACGATCGTTTGCTAGTGCAGTGCGGACGCGCGCTTGTGTTGGATTTCATGTAGTAGCGAAGCGCGGATTGGAAAATGAACGGCGTCGAACTGAACTGCACTCAGCAAAAGCAAAATTTGTACAGACTCCGCGCGATTGAAACTGAACGCACGCGCAAAGTTCTGCGCTGCGGCCACGCATTCGGTCGTTTGTCGCGGGTCCCGTCCGCTGTGGCCAATCGCAGAGCCGGCCGCCGCAGCGAACGCACAAGATGGCGAATCGGCGCGGAGCGTTTGGCCGGCGACGCGGACAAGCGACCCAAGTTCCACAAGCGCGTACGCGCGCGCAGAGCGAGTGAATGCGGGAAAATATGGCTGAGCGGCGCGGTGCTCGTCGTGCAGGCGCAATTTGCAATTGTGGCAATTGCGATTGTCGTTGGGCAGGTGGAATTTAATTGTACTTGTTGGGGTGTGGAGGGCATAAAATATAGTAGTCTGATTATGATAATCTCAATAATATGGTGGCTCTCGATTTCTCTGAAAATTACGTACAACGCCGCAGTTTGAGAAGCACTGCATGAGTTGTGTACAGTCTCAATAATGAATGCTCGCGCTCGCTCTCCAATCAATTTCGTTTACTCGCGCGCTCGCTTCTCTATTTCTCTGTCTCGCTCGCTCGTGTACGTGAGTCTTGTTCTTGCATTGGTGCGTTTGTTTGTGCATTGCACACCTGTGCTTTGTTGTTGCGCGCTGTTGTATAGGAAAGTTATTGTTTTGGTCTACACGACGGTGTGTGCGAGGGAGTGAGATTTTCGTGGTTTCGTTTTTCATCGCCATCGTCCGTCGTGTGAATAATAGTTTTCGCTTTCCGACCACCAATCGTCCGAAAAGGTCAAACACCTTTTTGTGTCGCTCGCATCTTCAGCGCCTTTCGATTTCGTCAATTGTTGTACGATAATCGCACTATAACACACACAGACGCACAACGCACACACACACTCACACCATTATAGACTTTGGAAACGAGCGTGTGTAACGCCGTATTTGTTGCCACTAGCGAACGACGTGTTTTTATTGGTCTTAACAAGAGTTAATTGATGATAGCGCACGATAACGGGCCCGCACATATACTACACCACATCCTATACAAACAGTGCGCTATAACACATATACACAACACGTACGCCGCGTTCAACGCAAATACAAATACCCCAGTTATCTCACCGTGACTAGTCGAAATTGAAGCTGCGCGCAGGCCCAACATCGCGAACACGTCTGCCACCAAACCAGTCGAGTGCTTTTCATTCGCCACTCATCCCGCGATTGTCGATCCCACCAGTCGTCGCGTGTCTTCGTCGCCGCCGCCGCAGAAAACCACCGCTATGAGTGCCAATAACTCATCACAGGACGCCAACGACAATACCGGCGCAAAGTCCGTCGCCACGATGGCAGCGCCCCAAAGCATCCCCCACCAACAGCAGTCGCACCTCGTCGGCCATCACGCCGCTCTGTCCAGCATCTTCAGCAATTTCCTCGACAATCTGTCAGCCAAACTACCGCCACCGAATGCGGCCGCGGCCGCCGCCGCCACAGCAGCCTCCACTTTAGCACAGCAGCAGCAGCCTTCGACCAGCAGTTCCGCCGCCGCCGCCGTCTCATCAGAGCCCGGTCGCAATTTGCGACGCACCAGCGATCTGCTGGAAACGCTGCAGGCTGCCCTCGCGGCTCCGCCGCCGCGTCTCGGCAATCTGCAGCTGCCGCCGCCGCCCCAACAAAGTCGTCCAGCCTCGGCCAACTCGGCCGATTCGTCGCTGGACTCGTGCGACGCGCCGGTCTCGCGGGTGCCCAGCTCGCAGACGGTGCCGTGCTTCGCCGGTTTCGTTGAGGTGCTCGCCGGCGCCGAACTGGTGCGTACCTATCGCGGGGCGAAGCCCACCGACGAGGCGGACGCGGCGGTGCCGAGTGCGTACGTGACTTTTGAGGCGCGGCGCGATGAGGCGAAGAGTGGAGAAGCGGAGGCAGCGGAGACGAAACCGCTGGCCGATGAGCGTGTGATTCAGTCGCCGGATGGCTGGGTGTTTGCGACGCCGGTCGGGCAGAGGGCGGCGGCGCCACAGTGGCGGCAACGATTTGAGCCGGTGCGGCTGCCGCTGGAGTTGCTGAGCGATGTGAGTACACTACACACAGACAGAAAGTATATAGTGTGATAGCGAGAGTGCGGTGTGTGGGTTGCCCCGTAGATAAGCACGCCGCTGCGATTATCTAATCGGGTGTGCGAAATGTCGTCGTGTTCTAATCGTGTGTGTGAATCTTGGACCTTGGTTGATGATTCGTGAAGCGTGCTGTGGCGTACGGCGTACGACTACGACGTACGGTCGTAGCGGCGACGAACGATAACAGAATACCTCAGGAAGTTTGGGACAACAACATAAAAAAGTATCGTGATCGTGGTATAACAGGCAGGCTGGAAAGTCCGTATCGTTTGATAGTAGGAGACATATTTATTTTTGATAAGATTATTTGTGAATAATGAACTTAGTTCCATTGAAGGACGATATACAGAAAATGGCGATCTTACGTATTTTCTATGCCCTTCGTATAGAACGAATTCGTTTTGGCCATAAAATATGTATTTTACCTGGCATAACTTCTACATCGGAGTTAAGTCTCTTCCTAGCGAGCATTTTTTAGAGGTCTGAAGACATAGAATAGTCGGTTAGGACCAAATTCGGATAATACCGTAGATAGGGCCTCAATTCATAACAGTATATCTATGATTTTGCCCAACGACATGTTAAAGTGCGTATTTTCTTGGTGTAACAGCACATTTTGTCTCACCATGTGGAGCGTATCTTGGCCATTTCGGACTCAAGGCACTTCAAAAATTAAATTTAAGGTCTATCATTATTGTCCTTCCTTTTTTCAGGTTGCCGATGGAGAATAATCCTTATGAGTCTCAAAATATAGTGCCATCCGACTGTTGCGTTTTGTTAACTTTGAAGAGGCTTTATAGCTTCCAGTTCTCTCAAATGACATCCGATTGGACTCCAAAGTACTGTAATTGTATCATGGTTCATCCTTTGTTACATATTTGTGAAATAAAATAGATTAATCCTGTTCAATCAGCTTAAAACACTGCTCCGAAATATCAAACAGGTTTAATGTAGGTTGATTTTGGGTTCGCGCGGCAGACATTTTACCAAGAGCTTTCGCATACCCAACATCATATGAAATGTTCAAACATTTTTATTCATATCTCTTTTAGCAATCTTCATCAATAATTTTTGTTGTCTTTCAAAATCATTTTGTGGAATTTTCGATTTTTTCATCTGTAACAGCAATATTTGGGTGTCTGATACGCGGATAATCTTCGGTGTCCAAATGGCCAGTACGGAATTTTGAATAATTTTGGTGAATACTTGTTTAGACTGGGGCTTAACCAAAATAACACTTCATGTTCATGATTTGGCTCCAGGCTGAATTTTTCCTTCCAGAAAACAGCGTTCTTAAAGAACACGAAATACGTCGATACCCATTTCTTCGCTTCAGTCAAATTAAAATATAGAACGAATCAAGAGTCCTATCGATGCCAAATTTGGTATATCGTCCTTCAATGGAGCTATATTAATTATTCAGAAATAATTTTATCAGAAAGATGTGCGGTTGACAGACAAGCCAAGCTGATGTGCAGGCTGGATTTTCGGATGTTGGTCAGTCTAGTCAAATAGAAAACACGGATTGCCCATCCGATCCCCGTATGCGGATTTCATTATCCTACAATGATATGCCTTGAGAGTCTCGACATGGGCTTATTTACTCCTCTTATAGAGAAAAGTGCCACATATTGTCGAACATGCATTCAAACTTTTACCCATACATTTTGTTTTCAATCTCTTCTCATTACTTTCTTCTACTCTACTCTTGCGATAAAACTGCGCACTGCGGTTCAACCGTGCGTATCTCTGTGTTGGACAAATAACAATCGGAATCGTGAATGTAATCACCCGACACCCACCGCCCGCCAGTTTTCGCTTTTATTCTCAGAACCAGTCGACCACCCACCACCACCACTCAGCATTCTGTAGGTGAATCACTGATACGCACGACAACTCTCTGTCTGCGATTCTGATTGACATCGCGCGTAATCAGAATCGCGCACTATATGACATATGTACGCACACAAACCATCCAACTGTCGATGCACCCAGAGAGGCATGCGATTTTCCCGCACGCGCCATAAAGCTTGTGTGTGAAGTTTTCTGTGCATGCAGCGCATGTGTGTAGTGTCAGTGCCAGTCAAAGCGACGCGCGCACGAGCGAAGTAAACCGAACGCGGAACGACCACCGCCGAACGCCACCGACGACGATTCGAAAACACACACAGTCGTCGTAACGAACATATATACGTTAGGGTACAAGCTCGCGAGTTCGCGTGTCTGGCTCGCGCAGTGCAGGCAAGCGGCGCACGAAAATTCGGCGGTTCACTTCGGTGTGAACCACTGACGCAGACGGTGCACAGAAACGTCGCGTGCGCGCGCTTCTCCGGGCTTTACACCGTGTGTACCTCCTCATACCCCAAACCGACAGTCAGTCGCATACACTCAACTGCAGTCGGCATTCGTCGTCGTCGCGATCGCGAGCTTCGTCGTCGTCAGTCTCGCGATTTTTCGGCTATATACGCGCAGTCGTACTATATAACCAGTTGCATCACAATTTCAAGACTTCAGTCGAAGAAAATTGTACCATCCGTGCACATCGCGACGCGACGTCAGCGGTCGGATTTTTTTTCATCCGTTTCCCGGTTATCGCCTCGCGTGCTTCGTCGTCGTCGCCGTCTTTTTCGTCGTGGTTGTCGTCTTCTTCGTGATTTCGACGTGATTTCGACGGACTTTTATTGGAACCGTATTTCTTCGAGATTTATCAACGCTGCCAACACAGTGCACTCGACTACCTAAACACCGGAATATACACCCACACTTAAACACAAACACGGAACCACCCACCTGAATATGTGACAGTTGATGAACGATCGTGACTTTGTCGATGCGGCCGAACTTTTACGGAATACTTTCCTTCCTCCTCGACACCAAGTGCTCCATCAGCTCCAGCTTCCGCCTCGACGAACTTTGTGGATTATTGCAGTTTCGCGACTACACATATGCTCGCTGTCACTGGAGCGAGCTGGTGATTTTTGCCAGTACAACATCGTCGACGAAACACTTGTGAACACTTGAACATTCGAAATTCGAACACAACCACACAACGGCCGACCCGTTGCTCTGGATACGCTAATCACCCACACATTTACCCATTCAACACACACACACACGGTGAAATCGCGATTGGCAATGCCGATTATCGCGGACCAACAAACTTTGTCGTGAACTATGGATACCGAACAGATGTACGACACCCAAAACCATCAGCTGGACCTGAAGAAGGTCTCCTCCGTCGCCTCCGCAATCAGCCAACATTCCAACAATAATAACAACTCGTCGCTCCAGCACAACAACATGTTGCTCAACAAGAACCAACAGCAGCAGCAGCAGCAGCAACAGCAGCAACAGCAACAGCAGCAAATGCAACACGTCCAGCAACATCAGCAACAGCAGCAGCAACAGCAGCAGCAAGGACAACTGCTCCAGCTGCAGCAAGGACTGAACAACAACAACAACAACAATGTCATCCTGCAAAAGCACATTCTGCAGCAGTACTCGCAGTCCGACCTGGAGGAGCTCGCCTCGCAGGAGATCTCGCTCGATCTGCAGCACCTGATCGACGATCAGTTCAGAGAGCAAGAGGCGCTCGGCATCTTCTCCGATCTGGGCGGCGGCGGCGGTCCGCAGGCCAACAATAACAACAATTCGTCGCTGAACAATAATAACAACAATAATGTGGTCAACGGCACGATCAGCATTGCGGCCAAAGTGCTGCAGCAGCAGCAGCACCAGCAGGTGCAGCAGGTCCAGCAGGTTCAGCAGCAGCAGCAGCAGCAGCAAGTTCAGCAAGTCCGCCAGCAGCAACAGCAGCAGCAGCAGCAGCCCTCCAACGCCTACCAGCGCAACGCTCTCGCGTATATGCCGCAGCCCGTGCACACGGGCGCCAACTACGCCAACACAAACACCAACACCAATTCCAGCTCGGATGACAACAGCAGCATCGGTTCCGATGCCACCAACATCAAGGAAGAGCCCGTCGACACGGCGGAGCTGCGTCGTCTGGCCGCAGCTGCCGCCTCGGCCAATGGCGGAAGTGGCGGGGCCACGGCGGCAGCAGCTGCCCAGTTCATCGCCGGTTCGCTGACGCCAAACAGCGGCTATCAGTTGCCCAACTATGCGTCGAATGGCAGCGGCAATACGTTCACGACTCTGCCGTCGGTGAACAATGGCCTGGCTGGGCTGGGCGGACTCGGTGGCCTGCATCACCAGGGCTTGCCGCACATGCCCGGCATGGGGGTGACGGGAAATGGCGGCGGCGGAGGGCATTTGGTCAGTGGCGGCGGCGGCGGCGGAGGCGGTAGCCAGAAGCACAAGCAGCTGATGCACCATCGCAAGCACAGCAGCAAGCACGTGGACAAGGGCACGGATGAGTATCGGCGGCGGCGCGAACGGAACAACATTGCGGTGCGCAAGAGTCGCGAGAAGGCGAAGGTGCGATCGCGCGAGGTTGAGGAGAAGGTGAAGGGGCTGGTGAAGGAGAAGGAGGCGCTGATGCGGCGCATGGAGGAGATGACGGGCGAGATTCAGTTGCACAAGCAGCTGTACGTGCACCTGATGAACCACAATAATCCGGAGGTGAACAACATCTGTCGGAATGTGTTGAGTTTGGTGAGCAACAATGGCGGTGCGGATCATGGGATGTGAAAGGAAGAGAGGAAGCGGTGCGGTGATCATCGACGCGCCAGCGAGGCCAGTCTCGACGACAGACGACCCGAAAAATCGTGACGACGGAAGTGATGGATTCACGACTCGTTCGTTGGGTTTTCTCACCCTTTCCCCAAGACAAGACCGTACTGATCTCATTGTGAGGGTGGAATGAATGAATGAATGAAGAGAGAGAGAGTAGACCAACATCTCAATCTAACACAGACGCAGACACCGCATTATACAATTTTGTGCATATTTATCCGAACCAGCAGGTTTGAAATTTGCCAAAGACATAACGCACACACGCACTCACACACACATACGCACAATTCATCGAACCCCGAGACATCAACGACAGCGAAAGCGCGTAATTTGTACAAAAATCACATACAATAGTTATTATGCAACCTGCGTGGCAACATCGCGAGTGAACTCGGTTTTTTCATTTCCAAACGCACTAGCATAATTCACCAGAACTATGAGGCGAAACATTCACAAGCATACGAGAAAAAGAAACAGAAACAATCATAAAATTAGTGTTGTAAGAATCGATTACACCCGACCGCCTGCTCGGTCGTTCAATCGTGCGCACCATCGCAGACATTCATAAATATGCACTGCTGCACGCTGGTCGTGCATGCGTACATGCGCTCGAGAATGAAGGAAAAAACTTGAATTGAAAGAAAAGTGCACGCGCAGTAGACGCACAGTCGGCAAATTAGCAAAGTGATATGTACCTAATAGACTATGCAGACATTGCGCAATGCGTTTTTGCTCGAACGCTCCGTTGCGCACCTGCGCACATGCTTGATCGCACACACGTTCGGATCGCACATATGATATGTCTAATTGCCGTTTGTTTGCAGTCGCTTTGCACTGTGTTGGTGCAAAACTGTGATAATACCCCCACCCCCAATCCTCCCGAATGTGTCGAACCACGCCTTATTCATCTACCAATTTACTTTCATGTTCGACGAAATTTTATTATTTTATTTTTCTAACACGTAATATACACTGCTTTGAATCTATTGTTGTCCGTTTCGTCTTCTCGGAATTGAGTGTGGTTGTTGAATCTTTCGTTTCTCCTTGGTTCCGTTTGTTTCGATTTGAATTACTACCTTGCGGCGTCGCGCAGTTGCCTTACATTGAAACAGCACACTCACACAAACATTACACTATAATATAGTAACGTGTAGTAATAATATAATAACGACCAAACATGAATGTTACCAGTTCGCCGTTTCGCAGAAACGCCGAAACACTACACATTTACATACACACACACACACACACTCTACAAGACATTTACCATTTTTTTCCCGAATGTGTGCAGGTAATTTACATCTACAAGTAATAGTAGCAATAATAGCGAAGCTAAGCGATGTGGTATAATGTTACCTAGATTGTACGTGCAGATTTATCTATATTATATACAGACAGACAGACAGAGACACAGCATAAAATATATACATTCTCGACATTTGTACACGCGAAAATGCATCGAAACCGCAACAACCTAGAACCAGCATGTATACAGACACGGGCACACATCAAATGGTCAGTTTTGTACATTTATACCCCCCACAACATGCAAACTCTTTTCTACCAGATACCAAGAAAGACATTTACAATCACGCGCGCGCCTTTTACCTTAGTGAATATACGCATATCTATTTTACATAATACACACAGGATTTTGTACAGTGAGAGACAGAGAGAGAGATGGATATTGCAATAATATATTTAAAAATATATAAACGTTTTTAAAATGAACGGCGAGTTGTAGTTTTCTGATTTTTCGTCTTATGCCCCTCTGACTTTCCTGGCTCTTCACTTTCCAGCTCAACGACGCAGCGCATCGCAGCCGAAATCGTCTTTCTGTGTGTGTGTTTGTGTTTATTCATTAGAGGCGCGCGCGCTCGCTCGTATGTGTGATGTGGTCTGCGGCGTGCGTGCATGCACAAGGCGAAAAGTAGGTCATCTTATGCACACAGCGACACACACAGACAGAGTATACACATTCACTCTTATACAACACACACACGCATTATATTGCTGCTGCTGCCGCTGACTCTCACACGCACACAAAATCCAATGAATTTCCATGTTCGCCACGGCGATGCCGCCGCCGCCGCCGCTTATATCACTCAGCCATGCGCGCATAGTTCAGCGACAGCAGCAGCAGCAGCAGCAGCGGCACGTAGCTATTATACAATCCGCCAAACGCGCGTGAACGCGCCTCGAATACATAAGCGCGCCCCACTGCTGCCGCCACCGACACACACACACACAGACAACATTATGCGTCTGCCTCAGCGAGTCGCGCTCACACAACAATAGCTTCAACATACCCGCTGCTATGCTTCTTACTATATTCACCAGTGGTGAACATCGAAATTTCCCGCTTCTTTTACTATGCGCATTTTCACTACTATGCTGCTATGCTGCTATGCTACAACGTCTACTGTTGCTCGCGGATCATCGTCATCGTCGTCATTGTGCACGTACCACATCCACATCGAGCATACAAAGCATATTAGTATTCGACCGCGCGCACGATCGACGGCTACGTCTACGATACTACGCGAAGAC
>JANTBZ010070494.1:0-21246 GCA_024741255.1 Exechia fusca | reverse complement strand
CCAGAAAGTGTCAACAAAAAATGTCCAGGCATTGTCTTTGCAATCTGCGGTAATTCTGTATTTTAATTATCGAGGTACACACTTTTTATACTTTAAGAATGTCACCCCTATTTCGCCTAAGTAAATTCATTGCAATTTGTCGTGCGTTTTCTGTGGTTTCAAACCCAGTATTTCATATATAATACATAACAAAAGTATAGACATTCAACATGTCAAATGTTTTGTAAGCAAGAAACAAAAAATAGGAGCCACACAGTGAAAAAAAACAGTGAAACACAGTGAAACCCCTCGATTCCTCGGAAATATCCGATGATGTCTGCATATCAATCAGAATATCGAATACTTGCCATTATCACACATCCCCAATCCCGACCCCCGCCGCTTGACCCCAAGCAACATACTGACGTGTGAGAGTACTAGCGACGAAGAGAGTGCTTGAAACTGTGTATGTGCAATTTCGTGTGCGGATTTAATCCGTCCGGCCGGCCGTAGATGAGCCGAGCAGCGTAAGCACTGTGTTTGATCGGCGGCATCATGCTGACTAGCCAATGGTATGTGCAGCAATGTGCAGCATGTGATATCCGGAGAGAGAACAAACGCCATAAATGCCCCGTTGTGTTGTGGCTGTGTGTGGAATCGAGACGGCGACGACGCCGGCTACTGCCTGCATTAATTGGCTATCCGATTCTAAACACAATAATGGGATCGATTGTTGTTTGTTTGATCGAACGATTAATGGAATGCAAGCGAAGCACAGCAGATTGGAGCAGCCCCGAGAGGTGTAAGGTCAAAACATGATACAAACATAGAAAGCATAAGCATAATAAACAATCTTTGAATTCGTCAACAAATTATAAATCGTGGAACAAACGTGGGGAAATTCAAATAAGTTTATTAAATTCAGATTCAGATCTGGATATCATTTACCTTTAAAATTTGGGTTTCGTATACCATTAGTATGTGTGGACTCTAGGCAAACCGCAATGGAATTGCACGAACACACACAATGGATAGCATAATGATCAATTTAGCATTTCAATCGGTCTGCGCTGACGCTGATTTGGATCCATTCTACATACATATAATTCTATGGCCTAAAATTGTCAATATGATATATCGCCGGACACCGAATATATTAAACCACGATACAAATCAATGATTCGGTTGGTAATTATTTGTATGCGGCGGCCGACTGTTCTATGCAGTTTCAAGCGAGTATGTAGATAAAGTCCAACGAGTCCTTTTGTTTGAACTCCGAGCGAGTCGCAGTTTATTTCGTTTCGCCGCGTGAACCGTGACAAAATACTTTGCACCCGTCCTACATAATCGCTGGCGCCGTTTCCGCCAGTCGAGTGTACGTGTTTGTGCGATGTTTGTGCGCGGTTTTTATTGCGCACCGAATAGAAACAACTGCCAGCTGTGTGGCATTTTTCCACCATATCGCAGCAGCGGCAGCTAACGGGTCACATTTTATCACACCTTGGCTGACAGCAGCGGCAGCGATTTCGTGTTGGTACAATGAAACGTGAGACAATGACCACCCGTTGTCGTTGTCGTCGTCGTCGTTTGTCGTGGGCTCGCCAGCAAGTATGTGTGCCCATTACACACGCGCGCGCGCAGCCAAAACAAAACACTCCATTTATTTGGTATTGCTATTAAGTGTTTCACGCTGTGTTTTGCTTGCGCTGTGCACAAACGCAGCGGTGTGTCTGTGTTGATTTTCCTGGACAATTTGCGCGGACACCGCTCGACTTACCGTATTTGTTAGGTGTATAACTTTGCACCCGCCGATTTGTTGTCTAACTTTGAGGCTTCATTCTATTGACACGTCTACATTCTTCAGTTTTCGTTGCGGTATAACTGCGTCTGAGTGGTGAAGGTGATAGAGTGCGGGAGGTCCCGGGTTCAATACTCGGGAGTGAGTGAAAGTATTTGGGTTTTTCTCCACACGATGATCCACAGGAAGGATGTTAAACGTTACCTAGGTTTACCCTTTAGAACGATGTGCTAACCACATATCATCTTTCAAACCCGAAACCGGCTACGAAGCCCTGCTACTCTTCAAATACAAGTAGAGTATACAAGGGAGGTCAAGTCCTTCGGGTTGTAGCACAAAACATGAGGAAAAAATAACTGCTCATCTTTTGACGCGTTCCAGGTTCTAGGGATTCATCTTGGCATCAGCCAATCTAGGGAAACATTCAAACTTATTTGAGATATGTTTGCTGCAACTATGTTTACAGATACCCAAGCCCACTGTATGTCGATTTTGATGAATTTACTTCAATTAAAAGGACCGCTAGAGACTGCATCCGCTTCAAAAACGGCGGATGCAAAATTGTGCACCCAACACGTAATTCACGAAGAGGTGTGCGGGCATGCCGGGCATGCGAGCAGGTGTTTTGCAGTTTGTTTTGTGTTTGCATTGCACTGGCAAACATCCCCGCGATATTTGCGTGTTTTTGTCATGTGTGCAACGTGGAACTCGCGTCGTACGTGCGCGCCATGGCGCTGCTGGGCGACAGTGTGTGTGTGTGTGTGTTTGTGTGTGTGCCGGCGACGACGCGTTTCTATAATTGTGTCGCACACGTCGCATACGTCGCTGGCATCACATGCAAATGATAACATGCTGAGAAGGCAGAAAAAATGTATGTCTTTAGCATGAGCCGACACATTTGCGCACAAGTGCGCCGCGCTGCGACTCGCGATTCCGTTGCAAAAACTACACACACACACACATACGTGCTATTACACATGAACACACACCTTTGGAAGCCGCCCGCTTCGCGTTGTCGATGATGACGACGACGACGATGACTATACGTCTGGTATGGCTTATGTTTACGTACGATGTAGGGGAATGTCGTTCGGGTTGAACATAGTTTCAATGCTCATAACTCATAAATTCAGTTGTTGTGCTATTTTTCAATTCGGAGATAAGTCAAACGCAAATCCTTCGGGCCAAGGTTGTCAAGGTGGAATTATTACTCTTTCGGTGCAAATTTTAGGTATTTTTCTCATAGAAGCTCCAACATATACATTCTTGATGTTCACCATGACCAGTCTATGTTTGTACGTCGCGACGCTTGTTTGGGACATTGACGATGACTATACTTTCTTTCAACACCGTCACAGTCCGAAAAAGAAGCAAAATTCTTGCGAACAATATGCCGTGAATATACAATGTTATCCCACACCAATTGAACTTGTGAAAAACGCGATGGTTCAACAATGACCGGTGGTTCAGTCTAAACAACATTCCCCTACATTACACATTCGAATGTTGTGCAGGCACAACACGGATGCGCGCGATGCGGAACACACATGCAGATTTGTATACACATTTGATTGAAAAGGTTGCACATCGTCGTCAGCGCCGTCATTGCGATTCGATGTCGAAGCGCTTCCTTGAACTCATCGTGAACACAGCAATTCACGACGTATGTTTTTGCTATTATGGAGAGCACAAACAACAACAGCTGTGCCTCGTAGCTATGCAAATATGATGCCCTCCGCGGCGGTGGTTTATTTCCATCAATATCATCACTAAACCGTGTGCAGCAGTACATTAGAGTAAAGGTTTTTATTGTTAGCGTTGGCAAAAAAGTGCGAGCACGCGCTCTCGCCAAAGTTCATACACATTTGAAACGACTTCGGAATGACACCACGCACCGCGGAAAATGCGCGAAAATGCCGACCAAAAAATCGGTCTGGGCTTTCCTTGCCGGGATCCTATTGGGTTGAACGGAAAGTAATGTAATTTTAATGCTATATTTGAAATAGTTACAGGCATCCGATTTCGAATACTTTGCATCTATTTGTTCGTTCATTTGTCTACTTCAATGGCGTTTACAGTATTGGACCAATGAACTGCACAGACTAATTGTTCGTCTCTCAGAATATAAACATGTAATAATAGGCTAGTTTATTTCCTTGCGATAGAAACGTTCGATTGTAATTTAGAATGTCACCTTTCGAACGGCGAAAAAAGTGATTCGATATGAATAACGCGAAATATGTGCATGTGCAAGTGAATTTATCATTACATTCATCATCGTCCAAAAACACGACATTTTCTTTCCGCCGAACCCAATACATATGGGTGCCATAATTCAGCGGTTGTGGCCATTGGAGCCATTCCAGCTGGATTTATGCAGGCGCAGGCGCCTCTCTGCTGCTGCTGCAGCATGTGCATGTGTCATGCCAACACTGACATTTGTGCGCACACACACACAAACACTGACATACACACACACGCGCACGCACTCGCACACGGCTTTTGTGTTTGCACACTTTGCCGAAAAAATATGACTCGCCGCGTCACAGCGCGAATAGCCGAATAATTCAACGCGTAAGTCGGCAGCGAACTTGCGGGTGATATAATTAAAGGGTGAGTGCCGAGCGCGTTCGTTCCACCGCGTGCCCGCATATTTTCCACGCAAGCTTCAGCTCAGCCCCGCAAGGGGTGCAGATTAAGCACGCTGGTTCATTGAATTTATGTTGCAATTTTTCGCCGTTCGTAAATCGCGCGAAGCCGTTGATTGTGCGAGGGATAATATTTTGCTGGAAAGAACCCTTTCAACTGATTGGCAGTTGTGCGGAAATGCATTTGTTTAAAGTGCTCTGGCAAGAACTATGTCTAGTATTGAATACCTTAAGGTATTACAATTTAATGTTCAGTTAAAACCTTCAGGTCATTAATATACTAGACCTAATATTTGCTACTCATATGCCTTCGTCATTTAAGCGGAGTTGTGGCTTCATGCATATTGAATTCATTGGAATCGAAACCGCTGATACGGATATCGAGCTTCTCGAGCAGAGCCCGCATACGTTGCTGTGCCGGTTAGCATAAATATGCAGCATAACATGCGCACAGCGCTCTTCCGCAGAATGCAAAAAGTTATGCGTCGCCACCCGCGGCTCTCAATGTTTACTATTGTTATTTTTGGTACAAATTAAATTTGCTCGCAGATTTGCAATGCAAATTGGCGAACCACACACGCACACACAGAGCGGATGATTGATGCTTGATGCGCGTTCGGCGGTCGAATTTTGGTGGTTGCCCGGTTGGCCACCGGGCAGCGGAAAGTCAGCAAAACGCATTCGGGTTTTTTTGTCTGGTTATCGATGCATCCGTCGCTTGTTCAGCGGAAATTGCTAACAACTTTTTCATTATTGATATTCGGTCGATTTTGTCATAAACTGTCTGTCTGTTTGTAGATGGGAAAATAATTGTGGAGCACTGTTGAACTTTTCGTGGAGTTGCGAGTAAATACGTGAATAGTGAAATGCTGGAACAGGTCAGTTCAGGGTTTATATGAACACTGGTTGGTATTTGTCCATTCGATAGAGCTTGATAGTTTCGTCTGTCGTGAACTTTTCATAGTTTTCCCTTCATAAGAACTATTTTTTCTGACAGAAATGTCAAACAAATACTATATTATGTGACTCAAATGTACTTGTGTCAACTTGAATTCAACTTATACCCATCATCATCGGCACTCCCGCACACTCCAACAATGATATGCAAATCGATTGACATGGTCCAAACATAGTGACCGTTTATATCATAATTAAAGCCATAATTCGTGTCGCGTGCTGGCCTGTCCGGCCCTTGTTATTCGAACATATTCATATTTTTTTGTTTGCTGTTTGGCGGCGGATTTATGGTGATGTACGCGCGCGATGCGAGGAGCAGATAATGTCGGCGCGACGCCATGCGTTAATTGAGAAGCCGCTGCATTATTATCAAATGAAAATTACGAGCGCGGGCGCGCGTATGCGATGCAATTAATTATGATGCAATTAATATATTGCTTTGGCCGTGGGCACCGCCGATGCGGCAGAGTTGCTGTATATTCGGGGAATTTATGCGCACAAGCACTACAAGCTTTTCAATGCTTCGTGTGGTACAATATAATAATACTATGTGTGTCATTTTTATATCTGCGCTTTGCGGTATCGTGCGCGTGGATAATGATTTCGGACCAATCGGCACAATTAATGGATCTGTTAGGCTGCTGGCCGGGGTCGTTTCGTGTGTATTAGGTTTCGGTTGCAAATTATGGCGATAATGAGAGCGTTTAATAAACGATGTGTCCATATCTCGGATTCAGACGGCCACCCCGATTTAAAGTAGCAAACAAACTAGAGTGCCTGGAAGAGTGGTACCATATTGATATTGTGTCTCTGTCGAACATGCAATTTGATGTTTTATGAAATTCTTTGGAGCGATGGAAATAACCGAACCAATTCCCTCGAGCGTTCGATTTTGTTGACCGACTTTGCGATTCTAGCTAGTGTATAACCAACACGGCAACTTCCAACTCCAACGAACTCACATATTCAATATCATACGGGCGGAAATCGGTGCCAGTGTCTGGCCCAAAAACGGTTCGCATACAAAAATCCATCCACAGCCGCCAGCATTTCCGATGCAAACAAAAATACCCGTTTATTGCGATTGCCCGCCTGCTGGCCACATTAGTCGCGACAACTTCTCAATTAGCGACCGCATGCATGCATGCATGCATGTGTTGGTTGGGCAACGTGGTCGCCGATTGGCGCGATCGGCGCGACCAAAACTTGCTCTGCACCGAGAGTGCACGCACAATCCAGCATCAGTATGTGTTCGTTAGTGCGTCGCCGTCGTCTCTGGCATTTCTTCAGGCGAGTGCGTGGTGGTTTGTACGCAATTGGATTGAGAAGCGCTCGCATTCAAATGCTTGCGTGTGTCGGGTTGTGTGTGTGTGTGGAGTTAAACCATTTGTCTGCTCCGATGTGTATATGTACAGTGGCTGTAATAAGTGTGTGAACAAGAAATAGCTTTAATTACGTTCTGTTTTTTTGTTGTTGCAAAAATGGGATGTGATGATTAGTGGTTGAGATAAATTCTATGATTTGTTGATGGTTTGTTGTTGAGATAATATTCATGAATATGTTTTCCAATTTAAAATATAGCTCCAACTTTGGATACCAAAATTAAATATATGTCATCCTTATGACTATGACTTACTTGATGCACTAGCTTCAAGCTTTTACATGAGGTTGATGATATGGCAGAGATCATGTTGAAATTATCTGAATTTTATATTTATTCTCGAAAGAAGGCCGAATTTCCGTAGTTTCGGTTACAATTCCCCATTTATTGAACTAAAAAAAAACAATAAAATTATTTCATTTGGCGGCAAATCACACTTATAGTATTTAGTAGTAGTCATGTCTAGTCTTCCTTCGAATACTTATGACAGCCACTGTATGTAGATGTACTTGCGTACGCATTGCACCGTATACTGCGCGGTTTCCTGTTGATGGCACTATAGCATAAACTCACACACACACACACGAACACGCTGCTGAATGCGGTCACAAAACGCAAATCGGAGACACAATTACTTCGAACAATTGTCGGTAGCAGTCGCAGTACTAGCCACATTCCATACATTTACATACACACACACACGCTCACATATGAGCTGAAATATTATTGTAAACTTTTTGTGTGTTGGCGTGTTTGTGTGTGTGCGTGTGCAAAGTGCTGCCTGAATGAGCCGAAGCGTTGCTTTGAGTTTGAGTTTCGAGTCCGAAACTGAAATGTAATAATGTGGCGGACGTGCCACACACACAGTGCATATATTCCGAGTGTGTGTGTGCTCGTATAATTCGAATAGTTAGTGCGGGGACGGACACTTAATAAATTACGTCTGCGACACGTTCTTGCTGTAAGCGCATGTGAATTGTATAGAAACGACAACGACGGTAATATTGCGACCAACATCACTCGTTTGAATGCAGAAAACTGATTTATAATTATTATCGCAATGTTCGTGTCCACGAAATGTTCGCCTTTCTCGCGAAACTCACATCGTTTGTGTGTTTGTGATTTTTTACAATCTCGCAAAGTCGATTATGGTCCAGAACCGGCAGCCGACAAAAACAACTGCCATCGCAAGCGACACACTCTGATGATGAATGCTAAAATATGCTAATTACAATTCGTGTGAAACACACGTACTCAGCGCTCAGAATACGCTAAATTCCCGACGACCGACGACCGTAAATATAATATAAATGAAACAGCGCAAGCAAACCGAACACAACACAACCCGCACGACGCCAATCACGATAAGGTTCTTTTTTGCCTAGCTTCGGAACACGAACCCGCAACATCAACACCAATCAAACGTATAACACAACACAATACACCACATAACACAACATACTATTATAGTTTGCGGCAACCTGATCTGTGCACACACTCACACACACACACATACATACGCAAACAAACACCACCGCCACCATCATCGGCAACGATACGGGCGCGAGTTCGTCTCAAGAGTGTTGCGAGCGCGTGTTGACTCTGGTCGTCGTGATCCCGTGTGATCGACGCCCAGGCTCGTACCTATGGCATTGCAATTTTGGTTAATAAGCTCACAACCAAAAACTGCAATTTTTTAACATCGTTCGGAAGAATAGGATTATTCTCTCATAGGTTTTAGATAGATAATCTCAAATTACGTTTCCTTTCAGCTCGATAACCAAATCCCACAGGACTGTATTCGTATTCGTATTCGCTGCGAACTCCTGAGAAAATGCTTTCTTCACGGGTTTTACTACCGTAAAAGGATCTTAATTCTCAATGTATAGTCCGATTCATCATCTACATTCATTGTACCTAATAAGGAAGTGCTGAAAGTTGTTATTTACAGTTGATAGGCACTAGATCGAGATCAGCGCTCAACTTCACAGAAAGAGTGATAGCTGTCGACCCAACATTTACATGTCTGCTCGCACACAGACAGAGTGATCGGTGTTTTTTAGAACAATAAGATTTTGTGCATATCAATTTAGTGAAAAGCAGTATTACTCATTACAAAGTTCTCTGTTCGGCGACGCGTTTAATGAATTTGAGGTGTCGTATTCGGGGAATCGAACCACGATTTGTGATGGCAAAACCCGACTACGCTACCCCTATTATCTGTCGATTGTGTGGTTTTTCGGCACACATTTCGCGAAGAACAATTTATGTGTCCGAGCATTTTTCTATTTATGTTGGAAATCATCAATCAATGTTCGGTCTCACGAGATTGTTTGGAGGCATTTTATGATTTTTGTCAGTAACTGCCACATCCTAGCGTCCAATGCCCGCATCGTCCCCTCTTCTCAATCTGTTTATTGTACCGCTGTTACAACAAAGGACATTAAATTCCAAATAACTGGATACACTTTGCTTTACACTTACAACTTTGCGCTCCCAACAAATTTAGGCGATTATAGAGTGCCAGCACCCCAGCACCCAATAACATTGCCATAGGTATGAACCTAGTATCTGTTTGTGTGTGTATTTACGCGAGTGAATGTGTGCAAATCTGCGCATGATCTGTGCCTGTGTATATTCCTCTGTATTTGTGTGTGTGTGTGTGTGACCGTTTGTATGTGTGTGTGACGGTACAACTTCGTACCTGGTACGGAGTAGAACGCGATCGCTCACAAACACATCAGACACACCGGTGTGTCTGCCAAGCTCGCGCAGCAGCAGCAGCAGCAGCAGCAGCACGCGTGTTGAAGAGAGATCACGCTTCGCTGGCCTGGCTGGCTGGCGTGATGACGATCGCGGCGCTCGATCACATGTTGATGACGATGCCGATGACTGCGGCGACAACAATTTGCAATGATAATGGCACAGACGCGATTCTGCTGGTCGCGCTGGTCGTCGGAAAGAAAGCTCCTCGCGACTCGCGATCCCCACACGTGATGTGATTAATGGGGCGGGTTTGCCGCGCAATGTTTGTTGCAATGTCATTGCGCGCACGGCAAGCGTTGTTTTTCGGAGTCTCGCTCGTCGTCGCTTTCGATCATCTCACATGCGATCGAGCACAACAGAACCAAAAAATGAATGGTCTCCAGCTGTATACGTTTTACGCTGTAAACAAGTTATAATTGAATGAACATTACATCGTTGTTGAGCCCCCCCCCCATTCATTGCTGCGAGGCGGCCAGCAGAATGTGTGCAAATGTCACAGCTCAGGGCTTGGGGATTGGCGTCTGAGTGAGTTAGAATGGGCAAATTTTAGACGTTTTGGTTTATCATCAAATCATAAGAGACATATCGATCAGTTGAGTAAATCAGCAGTGCCATTCTGTAAGAATATTTCGAGTAGTCACAGCACAGGGAAGCATAAGGAAAATGTTGATCGAGGTGCTTTATTACGATATATCAGTATTTCAATAAGCATATAGACTAATCCAATACAGCTGATTCGATTTTACAGCTGTTCTACTGTATATTTTTCGTTGATGATCTTAGGTTTCTCCTTTGTTGGCTAGACAGTGCAGACATATCGATAGGATATTTCCTTTCCATGTCGGTCTCTGCTAACAACGTCTTCGACTCAACTGGGCTTAATATTGTAACAGGGACATCCTTCTTGGTCGATTACTAACGGAACCGCATATGTACCTCGGAATTGCTTGCTCAACAAGCATTACTGGTATATATTTTTATTCTTTTTTTCATCATTCGAAATTGTACCTCGGAATTGCTAGCTCAACACGCATTACTGCTGTGAAATTCGCTAAGCATTTTTACATCGAGCAAGCATAGAAACAGAAATGTTGTTTTCACAATACTAACCACATCAATACTAATAGTTTCTATACGCTGCGTTCGTTCAATATCAATACTAAAAATTCCCGATTAATATTTTATGCTTCGAGCATATAAACGCTTCGAATTATACAATTGGGAGCATTCGAAAAAGTTCAAATGTTCTTAAAGAAAACTCAACAAATAGGCGATATTTGGATACATTTGAGAACTATTATCATATTCTACGCTGGTTTTCTGGAGCCATAAGCATGCCTCCATCAAATTTATATTTCGTAGTCTGATAATACTGCTGATTTTACTTATTTTGACAAACAAATTACATATTTGAAATCAATCCTTAACGCTTGATACTGGGCTGACCGCAAACCATGCATTTCGAAACTTTGATTCACTTCTGAGACGTGTTGAAGACGTTCAAATCGTTCGTAATTATATGCACAGGCACAATTCATATTATACGTTGTTTCGCTCAATAAATCATATGTTGAGTGAATTGTTTTTGTAAAATGGCGAACCGCATCATACGAGAATTCGCAAGTAAAGACGCTTTACTAGCGAATAAAGTATCGTGCGTACTTATATGCACACCACTGTATTTCGTATGGAAAATGCTGCTTGCTTGCTCAATAAGCATTACCGACTTGCAAGCAAGAATTCCCATACAAACATACTGTGTTTCATGGGTCAGTCGTTCGAATGGCGCTTGTTTGGAGTACCTGCCTCTCGAAATAAAGACTCGGTAATTGTAATTCCGATAAGTATAAGTGTGAGTAAGAGGTGTTTTAATTTAATGCTATATATTTCCATCGTCAAGGACTAATATCAAGAAGGCTGTCCAATGCTCTTCGAATTACCATCGGTCTGAAATTATCGCATACGTGTTATTATCGCAGTAGGCACATCACTAGCTTCCTTCTGAATACAAATCGACCCATCCTATTGCATGTGTGTGCGTGTGTGAATAGTAGGTTGCAGTTGTTGTGGTTGTGGGTGACCATTTGACTCCGCCGCGACCGCCCTCTCTTCAACACAATAGACATCCGCTACACGTTTCTCTACACTACACACACGCTCACATGAACCCCGCACGCAGATTATCTCCTCCACACACACAGCACAGCAGCTAATCCAGTAAATGCAATCGTAATTCAATCAACCGCCACCGCCGTCGCCGCATGGCACATACAAACGCGAGAGTGTGCAAGCCTGTTGCCCACTTACCTGCGTGCACTGAGCACACTCGAGCGCGCAATTTTTACCTCGCGTGCTTGCATGTGTTTGCGACGTCGACGTCGGCGAGTGTGTGTGTGAGCTAAAATGTGTGCATTGCACGCGATTGCCCCGATCGTGTGTGCCAGTGTGTGCCGTGCTGTGAAGCCAAACGCGTTTCGTTTCGTTTCGGTCGTCGTCTAGACCTGAAGCTGTGCTGCTGCACTGTGAGTAGTATGCTCTGCTACTCGCATGAAATGAAAACTTATGCGAAATTGATGGTTATAGCACGGAGCGTCGGCGTTTTCGATTTTTCGCCTCGACGAGTGCTTCTCCGCCGAGATATAACATGTGCTGGCGGATCACGTACGCGCTCGCTGATGCGCCAAAATCTAGTGAATATTGTACACGAATTATTTGGGTCTAGTATTGGAGGTTCGCTGGTTTCAAGGGATGTGTTTTTGCGACGATGTTGTGAGGAGTGTTGGACGGATGCATTTGAAGTACGATGCTTTCACAAGTGTACTTATTGGCAGTTGACAAACAGAGGTATATCGTCAATACAGTTCGCATTTAACCAGGCTGCTTTTCTAGAACCAGAGCAGTGATCAACTGCTCTTGAAAAGTAAGAACATTCAAACCAAAATGTACCTGTCTTTTCGCACAAGAGCAGAATAATCGGTCTATTTTACTCAGCTTAGTGAAAACAATTTGTTTTTTGTAGATCGCAATCTGTCTATTACTCATTACACTGTTCTCTGTTTTGATAACGCAATTAATTGATTTGAGGTGTCGTTGTCGGGGAATCGAACTACAAATTTTAATTCCAAGACCTGATCATTCAACCATCGCGTCGTCATAGAAACTCGAAAGGACTTTAATACCAGACCTAATATGTTGCGTGTATCGCGGAGCACCTCGTGAATATTGTACACGAATTATATCAGCGCAGCGGCACATCGACATCGACATGCACACAAGCACACACACACTCGATCTCTGGCCGCTGCTGTCGGTGACATTCAGGCGAATGCAGTGAAGGTGATTCGCCGCCGATCCAATCTGCCGATGTTGCGCTCTGTTCGGTTCTCGGTTCCGTGCTCCCCCTCCTGCCCTGTGACATTGACCGACCGTAAATATGATATTTTTATCGGCCGCACGGGGCAGCACAAACATATCGACATCAACACATTCCGCATTCCGGTTTTGGATGCGGCGCAGCGCAGCACGTCCAATTGCAATCATTTTGTGCACGGGCAAATGGGTTTCAAATATTGAAAAACCCGTGCACGTGTCGTGGTGCGGTGCGGTCTCAGATCCGATCCGGCTGCACTTTGTTTATATATATGTGGTGTGGAGTGCAAGGCAATACCAGGTTGATACCTATGGCGGTGCATTGTCATAGCACCTCGTAGAGTTAAAGTCCAATGAATTCAAACACATTTTCCGAAGTCAATCAGTTCATAGAAGATATCATGTTTGATGTTTGACAACTATAAATGTCGTCGACATTGGCAGATATCGTCTGCATGGAAATAAAAAAAAGTTGTTGATTGGATTTTATTGAACCGTTGACCAGTTGCGAACCATTACTTTCCATTTCCATGAATTGTATACCATGCAATGGGTATGAACCTGGCATGCATGGGGGTGCAGCTGAGTCGAGTTGACACGCTGTCAGATTCCAGCACCATTGCGACTGTGAATATGAATGGTAGCTCAGCGTGCACGCTGTGTAGAATTTCGCAATTTATGTGCGGATTGAATGGAAATGTACTGCTGCCTGTGCGGTTACCCTCTACTATCGTACTATATCGTATTTAAATGGGAAAAGGTAGCACATGCGTAAATTACTCAATTTCAGTCATCTTCTCCACACAGCAGCACAGAGGACTAAATACACACGAATCCAGGCTCCAGCCGGTAACTGCGGAGCTAAACACACATTCGCACTCTCACCGGCAGCCGGCAGCGAGTAGCGAGGGAATCCATTGCCGGGCGCAATTAACATTCCACAGCTACACATGGAACAGCGCTGCTTGCAATGGCGTGCATGCGTGCTGTGCACCTGTGCGTGCGTTCCTCTTTTTTGCATATAAAGTGCACATCCTGGTACGGGCGTCGGCGCACAGTCAGACGGGATTGGGATTCGACATTGTGGTTCAGATCGGAGTCCAAAATGGTCCCACTGGAAATGGAAATATATATCTTTCATTAGATTAATAAATTCTCACTCGTGATGAACTGGATGGAACTATGTGAGTTTCTAGTGTCAGTAACTATACCATATCCTTGTTAGAGAGGAGCATCCTGAAATATCTGCTTTAGGAGTAGGCAAAGAATGCAGAACGCAGTTGAAGTCCTGATCAGCTTTATTACGCTCCTGCGGATCAGCTGTTTAAGCTTCACTGTTATGATGGTTGACCAATCAACCAGAATTCCTATTTGATCTCTTCAATTCAATCATCAGCAAGTGTAAAATCACCCCAGTCTACATGCCGCCGCATGTACTGCAATCTATATGCAAAACGCACCATGGCGATTCCTATCGCGCATGCTCACGCGAATGGCCGCCGGAGCCGGAACGAGCCGGCCGGAGTGCAATCGCGTCGTCCATTTGTTGCCACACACGGCCTCCGTTTAACCGTCGTTCGTCATGGTTTCCTTAGGCCAGGCCAGAGCCAGAGCCAGAACAGAGACGACGATATTTGCCCAACCATTCCATTCGTTTGGATATTACATGGTATGAAAAGTCTTTCAACCACTCTCGAATCGAGAATATCGCAAGTGGTTACCGAAATTCCGTAGACACCATTTGGGAACATAAGACGATGCTCAAAATTAAATTCAAGAACGAAATCGTATGTTCTCATCGTTTGTTCTAGGACTTTTTGAACCATGTAGTGAACCCCGCATCGCCATCATCGTCGCACTTCATATTCCAGCCCAGTCCATAATGTGCAAGTTTGGTGCGTTCGGTCACTCGCCACGCTCGGTCACTAGCCTTTTTCGAGCCTTTTGTTCTTGCGCGCAAATCGAATCGAATCGCGTAGTGGTGCTGAAATTGGATTAAACGCAAAACTACTACATAGTGTACATATTGTGTAGGCACGCGCGCGTGCCGGTGGACTTTTCATCGAATTCGATGAATGGCCGCCTCGGCCGCTCGACAAAGCAACCCCCCATGCATAGTAGTACCAGCGTAGCCCGCTCAATTTAATCTTCGTTCGCAGTCGCATCAGCTACTGTGCATGCGCATGCTACGACCCCGAATAAGGCCAACCGTTTTCACATACTACAACGAGCCGTGCCGGATGGTATGGGTGTGTGGGTATGATGGTGTGTAGTGCTGGTGTTGAGTGCCAATCTGCACCAACCCCCAACCACAAGCACTTCAGACCGATGTGTTCTTGAATCTAAAATACTAGACCTAGGCGAGATAAAGCTTCGTATTTGAATTTTGTATTCTCCAACATCGTAGGTATCTAGTTCACCCTTTAAAGACTTCCATCCAAAATATAATCATGAGAAGCGCTTACGCTCTTCAAACACCATCAATCTAACGAAACCTTAAATAGATGGTTTGACCTAATTACCCATCACACTTTGAAAGCCAGCACCTTGACATTTTGAGGTCTGGCATTTTCATGTTCGGTTCGAGAATCCGACATCCGAGTGACTGACTCGCTGTACAGATGCAAAACACCACGCACACACTCACACAACTCTGCGCTGAAAAGGGTTCCTATTATCCGACACGTTGCACTCTCCCCGCCCGCTCGCTCCTCTCAGCAGCATGCCAATTCTGCAGCATTTCACCCCGGTCGACGACGACGGTCGACGTCGACGGTCTACGATGGCGTGCGCACACAATTCAGCCACGGTCTCATTTTTCCGCTGCTGCTGGAGCTGTTGTTAATTCTTTGCACTATGTGCGCGCGGGTTTGTGAACCAGAGAGTAGAGTAGCAGGCCCTTCAGTCGGGGACTATTCGTGAGACATCTGATGGGGTGGTATTTATCGACTGATTCCCATAATCTGTGGAAACTTAAGTTGTTTATCCTACCTGTAAAAATTTAGTTTCATGTTAGGGTGCGATGAATCGCAGCTTGAAGATGAAGCTAATGAGTGAATGCAGAGTGCACGCACTTACCACAGGTTGACATAGCGTACATTTCTTTAGCAGAACTCTCATTAGATAAGGTTCCCGTGATATTTTAAGATATTTTCATTCCAAAATGTGGCTTTCTAAAGTTACGCTATAGCTAGTAACATTATGTGAATAGTAAATCGTGTTCCAAAGCGGATACAAAATCGAACAATTCCTTCTAAATTGTTCAATACGATTAGCATTTGGCAAGTGTCCGACTGAATGCGGGCATCTACTCTACCGAAGCTGACGCTGACGACGAAAACGTCACGTCGCGTGTGCTTTTGTACGACACAGCTGGCCTGCCTGGCCCGCTGCTGGCCCGCTTTGAAAGGCGGGTTGTTGTTTCGGCAACATTGCACCGACGCGATGTTCTTCTCTGTCGCTGTCGACGACGACGACGACGACGACGTTAACAACGCTAAACTGGCACATGTTCCGCCCGAACGACAGTGCCGACAGTTTCGTGTGCAATCACACACATTGTTACACACATACACACACCGACGATGCATTTGCACACAAAAAACACGCGCGCACACGCAAACACAAAGAGCACTTGCGCACTTGTGCTTGGCTGGCTGGTGCGCGTCAAGCCGTGCGCTTTCATTATAAAATAATGTGCTGCCTGCCCGCCTGTGCGTGTAATCTGATTGTAGCGCCTGGCCGCTGCTGCAGGCGCTGTTTGGTATGGGAATTACATGTTTATCCTGTTGGCGTTGCTGCCGTTGTTTGCCGGCCAGCTTTATATTCGACAGGAAGCGGAAGCGGCAAACAAAAACGACGACACTTAAAAGTCTAAGAAGGTCAGCGGCTGCTGCTGCACATTAGGCCAGAGATAGAGTTAACGCGCGGAAGCTGGATAATTGAAACTGAAGTTTATAGACAGGGGTCTACTCGCGAAGTCAGAATACGAAGTCGTGCTCACGCTCACGTGTCCAACATACCCAACCCAACTCCTTGGTTTATATTAGGTGTATCCCTTTGCACCCGATTATTTCGTCTAACTTTGGGACTTTATTGAAGAACAAAAAAAAATACTGGACATTGCTAGCTACGACTTTCTACTGTCTTTCTGGCAGCATCCGGATTCTGTGACAGTAATACTGCTAATCATTTGAGGCGATCCAATAGAAGTGCTCGTTAGCGAGACCTTGAACCATCGATCAGAAATGGAGTATCGTGCCTCTCATTGAATTGTTGCCTTCAATATATACAAAATCGTCGGATGCAAAGTGATACACCCAACAAATCACGTGGAGTCCGTTTGTCGCTCGTTATTCTCGTTTGATTTCGCTGACTAGAGCTAGCTAGAGCGCGTAACTTGACGCTAGCCGATAGTGAAAATGTTTTAACGACTTGCAGCAGCAGCAGTCCGTCTGCGTGCGAACGAGCGCACGGACAACTACTAAGTGCACTACATTTCTTGCCGCCGCCGCCGCCGCCGTCGTCGTCTCGTCGCAACAAACTTTTAATCAACCAATGACATCGCTTTCGCCATCGCATCGCATCGTGTGTGTGTGTGCTCGGCGAGTCTATCTGCGAACGTTAGTCGGACCGAACCGCCAAACGTGCCCGCAGCAGCAGCAGCAGCGCATCCCCGAAAAAGTTACGTGCGTGCACACGGTGGGGTGCAAAAGTATGCGGACGCATATGAGAGTTTTATCGGGAATGCTTAAATAAAGATTAAATTCTCTAACATCACACCATCGTCGACGTCGTGTCGTTCGCCACGCCGCACGTGCGCTACGACTTTCGTCGTCGTCGTCGTCGACGGCTGCGTGCAATCTTCCGGGAGCACGAGCCCGCACACACACACATTTAATATGGGGATGTATGGTCTGTATTATATATTAAACCGATTAAATTCCCGACTCCCGACTCCCGACTCCGGGAGTCGGGCGGACGGAATATTGCATGGCTGTCGGTCGAAGCGAAGCGCTGGCACCGCTGCGCACCTGGAGAGTGCCTTACGCTTGGATAATTTCGAGGATTTATAAGTTGGCGTGTGCAACACCGTTGCCGGTCGCTAGCTCTCGAGGGATCAGTAAGAAGTGGATGGAACGCCTCAAAGAGCGGCTTTCGGCGTTGGAACTAGAAATTAGAGGCAATAGTGAACAAATAAGATCCCAACAACGTTGTGAGGACACTCGGAATCGGGATCTTGCGAATTTGCTGGAATTAGACCAAAAGTCTACGTCAAGAACGATGTGGGATCTTCCTACCGACCTCACAAATGAATTTGGATTCTTTAGGGACATGTAGGCCATATTCCTGCTAGCTTTTCGTTCTGACTTTTCAGAAGAACATGAGCAGTTTAAGATTGAGTTTTCGTATGGAGGTATTGCTTTGACTACAACTTTACAGACGCAGTTCTCCGTTCCGGGTTGCTTCTATTTCAACCCCTGGAAGCCGATCATCTATTGGATCGATCAACTATGTACTTCTTCCTTGTCCACCTCCGCACCTACGCTCACATACGCAAAGACGTTGTCGCTGTTCCTCCGCCGACGACGTACTCCACTCCAGTCGTCGTCGTCGTCGTCGTGCAAACTCGATTATGTCGCCTTGTGTGAGTGTGCGAGCACGTGCGATAATTGATGGCCATTGCGCGCGTGTTCGTTCATAGCAGTGAGGGGGTTGTTAACAAAAATGTACGTGCGGTATGCCGTGAAACGGTGCTCTTCAGCGTTTCTTCATATATATTTCGGTCTAGTATTGGAGGATTTCCGGGTTTCCGTTGAAACACTTTTTGAGACACTTTTCTCGATCGACGCGAGCACCAAACTAATCTATCTCAGCCTTATTCCAAGGATGAAGCTCCCCAAAACCGGAAGGCCTTCAATACTAGACCCAGTATCTGGTCGAGTATTAGATGGAACCGTTCGAGATTTCCAGATGTATAATAACCCTTTTAATCGGAAAGAACACTCCGCGTGTAGTCTGTGAGAGTGTGTCGGATGGCATTAGAGAGTCAGAGAGTAAATTAAACTGCATACGACAGCAAAAAACGGCTGGGCTTTGCTGGCCAAAGACACACACACACAACCACACGTTGATTAAGCTTAATTGCGTTTCGTATGTGCTGCGATGTAGACGTGTGGACTGTTTTGCTGATGCTGAAGTGAATGACAACTACTCCGACGACGACGACGACGACGACGTCGCATCCAAGCAAGAAAACCGACCACAAGACCACACACACTGGGATTGCTTGCACAGACTGCCAAATATGTGTGCCATGAGTGCAGCGTTGGCGTTGGCGAAGTTCCATCAAAATGTTCCTCATGTTTCTTTGCACATTCCAACGTTTTAGATTGTACTAAATTCAATTTCTGCGGTGCGATGAATGTTGTGTTTATTGCGATATATTAGTTAAAACCAACAATCAAATAAAACAAAATTCTACAATACATTTCATATTCAATTACATTCGATAGGTTTCAACTTGCACTAGATGCACATGAAAAGTTTCATTCTATGGAACTATGGGGTTTAAAAGTCTCCAAATAGCACTTTTGGAACGCCCGAAACCAACGCTGCATGCAAGCACGACACCGACGATGCGCTGATGTTTCTTTGATGACGTCGTCTTGTCTTGTCGTCGACGACGGGAAGTCTTTGTTCGCCAGTCGCGCAGCATGATGTAATGTAATGGTTGTGGTCCGGATAAGAATGCACTTTGTGCATACAACATGCGGAACTAGAGAGTATGTCGCGCTACGCTGGCCGTGAAGATGCGCGAATATTTGAAACTTTGTTTATTTCCTACACACTATATATGCAGACTGAGATTGCGTAAAAATATGCGGTATACGGTTCATACGCTCGGCATTCAAGCATACTCAGCATACTTATGTTTCATATCAGCAAACAGTACTTAGTATGCAATGTAAATATTTGTGTTGGATCACGTGATACAACATTATGTCAAGGGTGTTGAAATTCTCGAACATCACATTGCTATATATTGCTAGGCGTTCAAGAATACTCAACATAATTCATGTTTCATAATGTCAGATGCCTCGAAGATATTTTCTTTTAATTACTATGCTAGAGTGCGACATAGTACAGCATCATGCATTATTATCATTAAAGACTGCCGAGAATAGTTCGACTTCAGACTCCGTTCCATGCACCGCACAGCCATGCTCGTCCGCGATTAGGGTGTTAAATATTGGTAAACATATCGCGCATTCGCAGCGAGAGCTACGAACAATATTTGCTCGCAACTCACAAACACTGCGTGCGCGCTGTCAAACGAATGGTGAGTGCGATACATAAACTTGGTGCTCGTGCTTTCGAATCCGATGCCACACGCACGCGGGCTCCTCTTTCAATGCAAAACCCACACTTGCACATGGGGTGGCCATGCTGTGCAAACGCCAGTGCGCCAGCGCAAACATGTGATTCCAATAGCAGCAGAAAAGGGTTATCTCGTCGTCGACACGAGCAGAGCTCGACGTCGGCGACGATTTACCACATGGGTAGAAAAGTCTCGGTGAAATTGGGATGGTGGCGCTAGCACTCTGACATCTATACAATTTTTCGGAAGTGTCAGCTTTTAAATAAGGAATGTAAAATTGTCATGACACTTGAATTTTTGTAACAAAAGCTCGGTTTTCTGATGACAAATCATCAAAAAGTCCACAAAATAATGTTGGTAGACCGAAATGTGCGGATACTTGAGAATGCTGATAATTCAAAGATTCAATACAAGAAGCTCTTAGCGAAATGTCATCTACATCTACAGTGTTGAGCGCCAAATCTTAATACTAAAATTGGAGGCTCCATCAGTGGCGTAGCCAGCTTTTGGCTCTGGTGGGTGTTATTGGATTTTCCGTGTGAAAGCATAATTTTTTGGGAACCATAAACCTAGTATTAACCATAAACCTAATATACTCTCGTCGACGAAAACTTGGTTGTTTCTGAATATTTGTATAGTAATTTTTAGAGCCCGAGAAGCCGAGATTTTTTGTGTGCAGGGTTGAAACGAAGTCATTGATATGCTGTTTTTATAATCATATGTAGTTTTATAAAAAATAAAAAACAACAACAATCTACAATAAACGTTGTTTACGTAGTAGTTCAGTCTAAATTGCATACTATTATTTGACGACATGAACTATAGTCATTATATTGGGATGTCTATCAGGTACATTTTGTTCAAATAAAATTTAGATGCACGAACTGGAACACTTCAAAAACGTCGATTTGGTCGTTTTCGGTGTGGGAGTGTGCACTAGATGGTTAAGGGTTAAGTTATTTGTAAA
>JANTBZ010070383.1:0-21293 GCA_024741255.1 Exechia fusca | reverse complement strand
CATAGAGACATAATAAATTGCAGATATGTATCATCATTTTGTTGTCTTTGATTTTTCTAAATTCAATGTCCTTATAGCTCTAAACAGCCTGGGTCTAATGAACATACAGGGTGTTCATTAGAGTAAATCACGAATACTCATACATTAACTAAATCTTAAACTGCTCATATCTTCGGCCACATGGCACATTGGCAGGAGTCCTTTTATTTTGCCCCTAGAATCACTTGTTTAAATCCCACTGTGATCCGTAACGACACGTGCAAATTATGGTCTCTATTTGAAACACGAAATCAATACATTTTGTATGGAGAGTGAAATCGAATTTTTTTCCCATAGGACGGATATAAATTTTCCCATATGAAGGATATAAATTTCAACTGGACAAACTTAGAATTCAAATGAACGAGAATGATATTGTCTGAAATTTATCTTTTTTCGAAAAACTTGAAAACATTGATTGTATCCATGATATTTCCATACAAAAACGGAGAGTTCTTGTTTAGTGAATATGATAGAATGGAGTGTATGATAAGCCCCAGTGCGATAAGCCCAAATGAGACAACCCCCAGTGAGATAATAATATTTGAGATTGATTTAGTCCCATATATTTGTCAACTATTGTGATGCAGTGATATAATCTCAACCTGAGTAAACAGTTTTTTTAACGTAAAACACAACATCATTAAAACTCTGGTTTCAGACTCAAACATTATTTTAAACTAGATTTTGTCGTAAAACTCCACCCGAGTAAAAAGTTATTTTTATCGATTCAATTCTCAGGCATACCTCCAGCGATTGGCTGCCAAATGGGGCCAGATCAGTTTCAGGGCCTCCATCGTAATGTTGCGGGCGAACGGCTGCAATTGGCCCGACGATGTACCCGATTCCCCTTCGGAGCCGGATGAAAATGTCGGCGGATAGATAAGATGTTTGAACAGCTTGAAGGCGTCTTGTTGTACGGCATTCTCGTCGTCGTTGTCGTCTGTTGGAGGAGGACCCTCGTTAAACGACGGTTCGACGATCTGGTGCATACGCAGTGGCAAAGCGGTTGATGTGTCTGACAAAAGAGCCAATGGATCGGATGCGATATACAGAGATGATGTTGATGTCGTTGTAGATGGAGTGGTCGTCGAAGGTTCGGCTGCAGGGCTCGCAGTTGTTGAGACGACAACGATGGCTTGGGATGCCGGTTCAGCGACTAGCGCGTACGCGGCGAATGCAATGAATAACCACCTGAAGCGCAACATTTTCGAAGCCAAACTGATGCATTTGGTGTGCGATGTGCACCTTTTTATGCTGATATATTCAGAACGGTTGAGGCCAATTAGACCGTTTGGTGCATGTGTCACCCATGACACGAGACAGATCTTTTGTGCAGAATTAAAATGCAATTCAAATATTAGCTTTTGACGAAGAAAGTAAACCTATGCATTGAGCATTACTGCGCTCTAATTCACTCATGTGCTCGAGAGTTGGTTGTATGCAAACAATAGACGACGACGACCGAAGACGATGCGGGCCACATTCCATAAATACTAATCGTTTATTCCGCTGTAAAATATCGTTCACATTTGTGTGTGTCTCTGTCGAAATATTCGCCTGGCCTGTTCGCAACGCGGTGGTTTCACAAATTTTGTTCTCGGTTGTTTTTTGTCATATTATATTATTGGGAAATACAATGTAATTCGTGTGTGTGTAAAGTCAAACATAAATGCGTATGCGGTAATTGTGCCAATAGTGCTGCACGGGCAAATTTACAAAAGCACTTCTTCGCGAAATTGGATAACTCACTATTAGTCGTCGTGTTATGGCAAAAATGACAGGTGAGTAGATCAGCAGTTCGGTTATGCTGTTCCCCTCAACGGTCATTATTGTGCGGAATTGGTGTAATGTTGAACATTTTGAATGTGATCGATATGACTCTAAACGTGTTTCCGATAGTAAATGTCTTTGTTTGGGGTATAACACGTTGGGCTAAAATACAATAATTTGTATATTATTAGTATCGGTGTTATATAATATTATTTGAGTCGTGTTTGTGTACAAGTAATTAGAAGTGTTTTATTCCATTACAAATGCAATAATACTAGATACATGTTGTGCGCATGCGCTGCTGATACTGGTTGTGTTCTTTTAGTAATGGTTACGATTGATTGCGGTGTATTCGTCATTTTATACAATTTTATCAACTATTACATATGGTTTTGATTGCCTTCGTCGTGATTTGTGCGCGTTAAGAAAATAATTACTCGAAATTATAAGTGAATGGTGCGAGTGTATACTTTGGTTTGGTTTGCACTCGTTCATCGCTTTATCGTTATACTGTCTGGTTGGTTGTGCACTTACTAAATGTCAATGAAATCAATTATATATCGGAGACACATTTAAATATATTGCTTCAAAGGGTATTGCGAAATATTACTGTACATTATTCCATTTGTGCATATGGCAAAATGTTCCATTAGAATTTAGTCGGTTGGTTTGCTTCTTTTCATGTTCGTTAACATTAAATCATATACACATAACAACAATATTTTCGGTCAATCCGTTTATGCATAAATATGTATATATTTTCGTATTGCTTGTACACGCTGGTTTCACACACTTATATGTTCCTCAATAGAATGTATACACGATCACCTGCTAGTTCAGAGTGGGGAATACGGAGACAGCAATTTTCAAGCAAACTGAATGGTTGATAGAGGAGCTCTTGTTTTGAATTTGAATTTGAAATATATCGAAAAGAGATTGCGATCAATTGAGTTTCGAATAAAGAAAACTATGCGTGGTTATTTTGGAGGCTATATTCAGTGGTTTCATAAAAATTGCGCAGTTGTATTATAGTAGTTTATATGTAGTTCTATATATTTTCAAGATGTATATGGTGGATATAATAGATGTATAATTATATAATTATCATATTATTCGGTTGCACTCAATAATGGTATAACCTTTCTATAAATACTGGCTTGTTGTTTTCGTATATCAATCAACCACTCCGTGTTGTCTGTTCCGTGTTTGAATGCAAATTGGTTTCCGCGAAATTCATTCTGAATATTATGTTCAATAAAACCAAAATTTCAACACACATCGTGTTACAAAATGAATTGCGTGAATGGTGTTACATTTATTATTAATTGCGCATAAAAAATGTCACTTACATTGTTACAACTATAGTAATATAGTATTATATATTGTATTGTATATTGTATTGTAGGGTGTCTGTCGTGTGTGAGTGTTTGTGTGCTAATGGTAAGAGAGTTACTACCGCTTAAAATGTGCTCTACTACGATTGTATGGATAAAGGTTTTCAATTTCTCGTATTTTTTTTAGAAAATATATATAGACTTCATATTCTGTCTTGTCGAGCTTGTCCAAACTAGTTTTTGTTGTAATAGTTTGACAAACATCTTTTTAGTGCTCTAAATATACAGTGATTGAATTTTCGTATTCGATTTGTAAGAAATATATTATTAAATAATGTATAGAATATGGTGTAAATGTTGCGGTATGTGGATGTGTGGATTGTGTTCATGGCGGCTGACCAACATTGGGCAAGAAATTTATATCGAGAAACTAGAAGCAGAATCATCTGCTACATAGTGTATGGTATAGCATGGCATATTGTTGGGAAGTCGCCTCCGAATAAACTTTGAGTATTACTTGTGCAAACGATTGTGGCGTCTCTCGAAGCGATCTGTTAAATCTATCGAATTGGAAAATGGCATTATTCGGTATACGCAATTGCTTTCGTTTGCTTTCTGGATATTTTGGGTTTTCCGCTCTTGCGGATGCGCGCACAATGGCCAAACGTGTGTGAGTGTGTTTCTAGTGGCCGTTTAAAAAAATATATGCTTTTCAATCGTTCGTTCTGTCACACGTAGGAATTTCGATAAACCAATATAACTTATCCGATCCTTGTGGGGTTGTTTGTTCTCATATGGCTCTATATAGTGTGTTTTTTGTGTGTTCGTGTCTCGTCTTCGTAGTTTCAGCAATATCGGTTTGTACTTTTGGCATATATTGATATTTCTTGTGTGAGATGGTGTATGTTCTGTGTGCGTGTGCGTGTGTGTGTGGGGATTGCCTAATCGAAATTGAACTCGTCCAACGCTTGATGATTATGCTGCTGCTGCTGTTGAAGATTATGTTGATGTTGTGGGAATGCCTGCTGCTAGATGGCCGCCGATGGCGACGATGACTGGCGCATTAGTTGATGATTTGTGGAGGCGGTGGCGGTCGAGTTGTTGGTGGCGGCACTGGCGGAATGATGTGGCGCTGATGACATGGCATGATGTGGATGTTGATGTTGGCCAGCATACGGCGTATGTTGCATATGTTGCTGCTGCTGTTGATGAGCATACGACTGATGTTGCTGATGCTGATAGTGCGGATGGAAATGTTGCGGTTGCTGTTGTTGATAAGTCGGTTGCATCTGTTCCGAATGCATAGCATGATGTTGCTGATGTTGATGCGGATGCGGATGCTGTTGATGCGGATGCTGGTGATGATGATGCGAATGTTGCATTGGCTGATGCTGCTGCTGATGCAGATGATGAGGATGTTGAGCTGTCATTTGCTGCTGCTGTTGATGCTGATGATGATGCGAAGACGGCATATTATGCTGCATCTGATGAGTGCCAAACTGCGACGGCGGAGGATCGTTGTTGCCCGCTACTGCTGATGGCGTCTGATAGTGACCGTGTGACTGATTCCCACCTGCACCGGAATGCACCGGAAACATCGAACCCCACGCCGATTGCTGCACGCCGCTGGCCGGTTGGACCGTTGCCGATGCTTTGCTTCCATCCTTATCCTTGGCGTCATTGGCGACCTGCTCCGCTTCCACTCCCCGCTCCTCCTTGATCTCGGCCTTCACCTGAACGGTCGCTGATGCTGTCGATCCACCCGATTCCGAAGACTTGGCCTTAGCACTCTTCGACTTAGCCGCTGGCACAGCTGCTGCCGCCACATCCGCAGCCGCCTCATCCGCCTCCTCTGCTGCAGCCGCCGCAGCCGCCGCCACGCCCAACTTCTTCAGCCGCATCTTCTCCTCCCACTCGTCGATGCCATGCTTGTAGCGATTCAAATTGCGGTGCTGGTAGAAGATCATCGTGATGCGCGTCGGATTCAGCCGATTGGGTCGCTTCAGCGCGGTGGTGGCGTGCATCTCGTGCTTGGCGCACTCGATCAGCACGCTGCCATGGCCCAGAGCAATGCCGACGCCGCCCATCTGGGGGTCCTGGAAGCACTCGGTGTTCTCGTTGATCTCGGTGATCTCGCCGATGGGCTCGGATTTGGGAACGGCGGGCGATTGGGCCGGAGGAGGAGGCTGCTGGAGTGGTTCGGTGGTGGCCGCTGAGGCCGGAGGCTTGGCAGCCGGTGGCTGTTGTTGTCCCTGGCCTGGCTGTTGTGGATGCGCCGAAGCGGCGGAAGCGGCCGCCACGGAGGCGTTCAGCTGCTGTTGCTGCGGATGCATTCCGGCTGCGTTGCCGTGCGGATGCTGCTGGTACATGTTCCAGTTGTGGCCGCCCGGATGCCCGGCGTGGTGGTGGGCGTTCGGATGGTATCCGTGGTGCGGATGGTACGGGTTGTGATGGTACGACTGCGGATGATGGTGCGGATGATGCGGATGCGGATGGTGATGCGGATGATGCGGATGGTGATGCGGATGGTGGTGCGGATTGTAGAAGTGATTGTAGCGCAGCTTCTCGTTGCCATAGTAGTCCATGTTGTTGTAGTGATGCGCCGCCGGATGATGGTGCGGATGATGCGGATGCGGATGGTGATGCGGATGGTGCGGATGGTCGTAGGGCGTGGCTGGCGAGTATCCGGCGTACATTTGATGGTGGTACGGTGGCGTGGCGGCTGCAGCGGCGTTCGGATGCGGATAGCCGAAGGGAGCAGCAGCTGCTGCTGCGGATGCGGCTGGCGGATAGTCCGGTGCTTTGGGCTTGGCAAAGTCCGGACGCTGATCAGCGGCAGCTCGGGATGCATCGGAAACAGCAGTTGCAGCTGCCGCCGACGATGATCCCGATCCCGCGGCTGTCATCTTGTTCAAATCGGTCAGATTCGGACTGAAGGCCGTGCTCGTCGAGTCGGGATTCTCTTCGGCGCCGCTGCGACTCTTCACCAGCAGTGACCGATCTCCCAGTGCTGTAGAGTTCTCAGTGGACGGTTGCTGTTGCAGCGACGTTGGCTGCAGTTGGGCCGTGATGCCCGAGGTGCCCGTAGACAACATCATGCCGCCACTGCCGCCATTGCCTCCACCGAGCAGATTCGCACTCGGCGTGAGACTGTGGAACTCGGCGGCACCGGCACTGCCTTCGTTGAACGCCATCTGGCCGACCGTCGTTGGTGTGCTGGCATTCGGAGCGTCCGAAATCGATTGGACGCTCGCGTGCACGGTCGGATTCGGAAGCTGGGCGTTTTGTGCTGGCGCAGCGAGCGCGCCTGCTGCTGGCGTCGGAGCGGCCACAGCCGATGCCGCTGGAGTCACCGCTGTAGCGGCCGAGGCGGCTGCCGCCGTCGGCCACTGGCTGTAGTAGTTGCGATTGTCGATGTACGAGCCGGTCGTGTAGTCGTACGAGTACGGCGAGTCCAGCACCGTGCTGGAGATCTGATTGGACTGCAGCTGGGCGTCGGTGAAGTTGTCGATCATCGAGGCCATGTTGATCAGGCTGGCGTTGTTGGTGTTGGGATTGGTGCCCGTCACCACCGGATTGTTGTTCTGACCAGGCGGGTTCTGTGCCGCCGGTGTCGGAGTGCCTGCAGCAGCCGATGGCGTCTGGGGTCGAGGCGATGGCGATGGAGTTGCAGAGGCTGACGCTTTGGACGTTGGTTTGGATGAGGGCTTCTTGCCAGTGGTGAGCTCTTTTTTGACGGTGGCATTTGCAGCGGTAGTGGCCGATGATGTGGCGGTTGCGGTGGCGGCTGGCGCATCATCGGCATCGTCGATGTCCTTGCCGTTGCCGCGCTTCTTGCCATGTCGCCTGCAGGGCAGCAGCGGCGTTGCTCGCACTCGAACTTCGCATGGGAATCTGCATAGAAAAGGAAGCGGGTTAGTCAAATCTCCTTAGACCGCCCCAAGCGGGCACTCCACAGGTCATCAACGGCTGCGATCACATTACACTTCGCTACACTCACTTCTCAAGCACTTGCACCGCTCCGCTCTTGTGCTTGTCGCGCTGCGCCTCCGCACTGTCGAACTCATCGGTCGTGTCCATCACGTACAGCGGCAGCACGTGCAGCTGCTCATCCTCCACCGGCCCGACCGAGCCCGGTGCCCGCGGCTTGATCAGGCCGACCTGCACCGTGCAGCCGTCCTGCATGTTGTGCAGATCGCGATGCGAGTGCGCACAAAAGTCCATGCAGGTGGTCACGCCGGAGAAGGGTCGGCCCTGCTTCAGGCCCAATCGACAATCGGGAGCCTCGTGCTCGTAGCGACACTGATTGTCGTAGGCTCGCGGTGAGACGGCCAGATAGAGCGGACTGAGGATGGTGGCCAGAACGTTCATGTGCTCCTCGATCTCGGGCTCCTCGTTCTTGACGGAGAGGCGGAACTTGCGTACGGTTTTGGAGCGCGCATACTTGCAGCCATTGTAGTACATGGACCAGGAGCAGCCGAAGCTGAAGGAGGCGCCGCAGGTTTCGGGGTCGAGGCCTGCCGCGTGATTAGAGTGAGTATGATGTGAGAATTATTATTCGGAATTCTAGAGGCGACGACAGATTAATTAGCCGTCTATTTTGAGTTAGTCGCTCATATGTTATATGCTCTATGCTCTGGGTGCCCGGAAAACGTACCTTGGCAGGCGCACGTGCGATTCTCGTTGGTCGCACAGCGGCGCGTCGTTGGCAAGCCGAATTTATTGAGCTTGTGCACCAGCAATTTGTACGCTCCGTCCGCCTCCGCCTTCGGAATGCCGTCCCAGGCCACGATGCACACCACAATAAAGGCCGCTTGACACCTGCATGGACGGAACATAGAGGTATAAATCAGCACTGGTGTAATATTGGGAGCTGGTGGTCGCCGACGTCGTCGTGACGTGGCGTTGAGCGATGCGGAATAAATTAGTATGATTTATGCGCACGTGCGAAACGTTTCTACACCACACACGGAATTCGCCGTCGGTATCTGAATGTGCCCCGATGTGCACGCTGCACACAGCACACAGCCGTCCGTCAACAACCCTCCCATTTGTTCGGCACCTCTAACCACCCAACCGACCCCCCTGAACCCACCCACTGCAATTCCCGATGCTCTTGTATCGTGCTGCTGTGCAGCGCTCGTTGAACGTTTCACACCATGTCATTACGACACGACGGCGTGGCGCAATCGTCGTTCACGTATGTCGACTTCGCTGGCTCCATCAGGTGAGGACGGAGGGAGGGTGGTTTTTTGGGGTTGCTGCCGAAGGAGTGTGAGTTAACGAATTTTCCGCCGAGCACAATATGTGCAGTTTTTCATCGGTCGTTTGCGCAGCGTTTGCGCGAGTTTGAGAAATGGGTTGGATTTAGATGCCGGTCGCTTGTGGCGAGGGTGAGGGTTGTGATGGTGGGTGGTATGGAGTTTGGTAGTCGGTATTTGCGTACGGAGGCAAAAAGTACCCAGAGAGCAGTTGTGTTTTGCCGATATTGCCAGACTCGCGAGCGCGCGCGCGCGCAATGAGATTAATTTTAAATGAAAAATGAGCTGAACCGTGTGCGGTTCGCGTATATGCTACGTGCTCTATGCTATGCTGAACTATTCGCAGACTCCGCCGCCGCCACGATGACGTGGACAAATGGTTGCGCAATATTCCGCATCGCTCGCCGGGCGCACACAAATGAATTCCTCGCACACAAATCGACGGAATGCGTAATGGGACACACGATTACTCACCGGTGGCCTTGCCGTCGTTTGACCACGCACAGGATCTTCTCCTCGGGATCGGCACGCCGAATCACCCACTTGGCCATCGGACAACCCTGAGCCGTTTTGCCCTCCTTGCCCGTGTAGACGACCTTCTCGATGCGCAGCTGGCGGCCGCTGATGCCGCAGCGCTGCTCGAAGTCGCGTCGCAGTTCGGGCAGACTGGCGGCGGATCCTGCAGATTGGGTTGTTCGGAATTTAGTAACCATTCCCAATGAGCCTTCAAACATGCGACTACTCACCCAAATGCGTATAGTAGCTGCCCGGCTCCGGCGGATTCTTGTCCGACTGAAAGCAATCGCAGTCGGGCACTTCCGGTTTGGAGCCCTTCTCCAATCGATCAGCCGAGCTCAACATCGCTCCGGCTCCATCCTTGGATTTGTCCAGACCATCCGCATCGTCGCCGAGTGGATCGTCGGCCGCCATCGCATCGACATCATCGTACATCGGCGCCGTGTCCTTGGAGTGCTTAGAAGGCAGCTCAGCGCGACCGATTTCTGATCGATCGGTCGAACCGTACTGATGATAGCCGTTCATATGCATTCGATCCATGCTATCCGACTGTGGCTTGCTGTTGAGCTGCGAGTGCTGAGGCTGCTGAGGCAACAGACGCCCGGGATTCGGATTCGGATAGGTGTAGGCGGGGATTTCCTTCTCGTAGTTGGTGAGCGTAGTCGTTTTCAGGTCGACGGACGCGGGCTGTTTGCTGGCATCGGACATCATGTTGTGTATGGAATGTTGAGACGGTATTTGGGTGGTCGGTGCGACGACCTCGGAGGTTGGTTGCGACGCGAATTGATTGAAGTTGTTTTGGTACTGATTGGGATGGAATTGCTGGAAGCTGCTGGTGGCATCGTTGCCACTACCACTTGAACCACTTGCACCACCACCACCACCACCACCACTGATGGTATCACCGTTGTTGCTGCTGCTGCCGTTGTTTTCGTTGCCATCGCTGTTGCTGTTGTTGAAGTTGTTGCCACCACTACCACCACTGTTGCCACCACCACCACTACTTCCTCCGCTGACGCCGCCGCCGCCGCCGCCGCCACAATTGGCCATCGCATTCGCGTAGTCCTGATTCGGATTGTACTCGAAGTGCTGCTGTTGCTGATTGTTCTTCTGGTTCTGACTCTGACAGTAGTCGGCGTAGTTGATGAAGTTCTGATAGTTGCGCTCGTAGCCCTCCATTTTCACCTGGGACATGTCCGCCATCATGGCCGAGTCGCCAGCTGCGCCAGCAGCAGCGCCATTCTGGCCACTGCCACTAGCAGCTGCCTGTGCCGATCCGTACGATGCAGTCGCTGTGGGTTCCAGTTTGATTTTCACATTCGAATCGAAGACGTACGTTGGCGCCGCTTGGTTCGGGTGCTTCGCTTGCTGCTGTTGACCACCACCATCGTAGCGCGTCGACGGCTGCATGCTGGAATGGTGAGGCGATGTCAGATGAGAGGCGTTCGTGTCCGAACCGTAGCCCGAGGAGTACGGAGTGGGCGGATTGGGCGTCGAGAAAATGCGACTGCTGTTGACGCTCGGCACAAACGCCGGCACCGGAGTGGCAGGTTTGGCATCCGAGGTCGGTTTGGTTTCGGAAGCGTTTGGTTTCTTGCGAATCCGTTTCTTTTTCTCCGGTTCGGATTTGACTTTAGACTCGCCAGAAGCGTTTTTCTTGTCCTCATCCGCCTGCGAGCTGCGACCAAAGTGATGGTCCAGCATGTCGCTGTTGTGTTTGTTCGTATCGTACGGTTGAAAGTCGTTGGGTTTGGCAACCACGGACGGCTTCCAGCCACTTTCGCCACCACCTCCGAGCGGTTCGGCCGACGTTGCATGCGGACCAGCATTAGAGGCAGACGCATGCGGATGTTGTTGCGCATGCGAAGGCATCATATGATGCGTCTGTTGCTGCAAATGATGATGATGCTGCTGTTGATGCTGATGTTGCTGTTGCTGGTGCTGGCCTGAACCGGACGTCAAACCATCGTCGCTTGCGTTCGGCAGCGGCGGTTGCGGTTGGACGGCGTCGTGATTAATGACACTGTCGCCGCTGCCGACCGCCGATGCGCCCGCATGGTTTATGTCACGGAGATGGTGGCTATACGATAAAAAATGACCGGTCGTTTGCGATTGGTTGAGGGTGTTCGACTGACTGTTGTGGCCATCGGAGCTGGCGCCACCTCCGCCGCCACCATGTGGATCGTCATTCTTGCCAACAATCATAGTTTTTAGACGAGTGTTGAAATTGGTGCGATCCGAGTGTTGGAACATTTCGTTCGGCATTACGTTACCGGCGTGTTCGAGCTGTTGCTGTTGATGCTGTTGCTGCTGTTGCTGTTGTTGATGATTTTGATTGTTCCAATTGGACCACTCTTGCTGTTGCTGTTGTTGCGATGGCGACATAAGCTGCTGACCGCCGCCCATTTGACCGTTGGTCGATGGCGGACGATGTTGCAAGCTCATATGTTGGGTGGAAAATTGTCCAGGCTCATGCATGCCGAGCTGCTGCTGCGAGTCATTCGCAGCGCTGAGCTGTTGCTGTTGGGACGGTTGAGATAGGTTCGCATTCAGGTTAGGATTAACGGACGCAGCGGACGTCTGTTCCGATTCGAGGACGTTAGACGACGAGTGTTGGAACGATGCTGGATGTTGAATGTGCTGGTTGTTGATGGACGCGACATTGGTGCTGGATGAGTGCTGTTGTTGCTGATGCTGCTGCTGCTGCTGGGACGAAGACGACGACGACGATGTTGGTTGGTGTTGTTGGTGATGCTGGTTGTTGTTGTTGTTGATGGGCAGTTGCTGTTGTTGCTGGTGCTGATGCTGGTGCTGTTGCTGGTGCTGATGGAGCGGCGGTTGTTCGTTAGCCTGTGGTGCGTGGATGGTGGATGAATGATGGTGGTTGAGGGGTTGAGCGTTAGTGGTGGATTGTTGATTGATTGTGGCAGATTGTGATTGATGTTGTTGGGAAGTTGTACTAGTGGTAGTAGTAGTGCTAGTAGTAGTGGTTGGTTGATGATTACCGCTGACATATTCGCCCGAATATCCGTTACAGTTGAGTGCACGCGGCGGTACGCTGTTCACCCGCGGGTATCCAGGCATGTCGTTTCCCGACAGCGTCGTCAACGTCGTCGTCTGCGACGTCTGCTGCTGCTGCTGGTGCGACTGCTGCTGCTGGTGCTGGGACTGCTGCTGGTGCTGGCCACCAGCACTGCTCACCACTCCGCCGCCGCCAATCATTGGCGACGTGCCCGACGTGCCCGAAGCGGCGCCCACTCCCGCATAGGCGACCGCGCCGCCGGACGTCGGCGCCGGCGCAAAGCTGACGCTCTGCAGCGACACGACCTGGTTGCCGTTGAACTCGTAGCGCTGGACGGGAGCGGCATAGCCGCGTCCGTAGTTCGGATCGAAGCTGATGCCCGTCTGCACGTAGCCATTGGTGGGCTGGTAGGCGTAGCCGGCGGCCGGTTGCGGCTGGAACTCGATGGGATTGAGGGTGGCGATGGCGGCCGGCGCTTGTTGGGGCATCTGCTGGATGAACTGGTTCTGCCAGCCCTGCGAGGGATCGGCTGCGGGCTGCCAGGCGGGGTAGAAGGCGACGGGCGCCTGTGGTGTGGGTGGTGGATGCGGATGATGGTGGTGGGTGGTTGAAGATCGATGGAATTCCGGAGCGCGTGCGAAAATGGGCGAATAGATTCGACGTGGGTTCGCGAGGAGAACAGAGGAATGTAGAAAATCGATTAGAGATTAGTTCGATAGAGTAGCGTAGCATAGTAGTGTGCATAAAATGTGTCTGTGTGTGTGTGTGTGTGCTTCCGAATGGAATTGATGTGATTTGCCGCGCTGGCCAAAAGGAAAGTTCCATTGGAAACAGGATATAGCTGGCGAAGAAAATCCAATTGCGCGTACTCGTCCCAACTCCGAACTCGCCGAACGCACTTCAAATGCATCGCGTATCGAGTCATCGTGCCATGCTGGCGTAATGCGTCCATTGAAATGCAATGCAGGTCGTCGTCGGGCTCGTCCGTTTCTCATTACGACTAGCAGCGCACTGACAAAGCATTGCTGGCCGCTATCGTAGCGCAGCATCCAATTAGTCCATTCAGAGTTTAATGTATTCTTATCGGTGCACGCACGCACGCACGCACGCACGCACGCACGCACGTACGCCCGCCAGCTCGCCTTTCGATTTTGCATGCAAAACACGCGTCAGGGTACAATGGGGAGCAGCAGCAGCAGGGTGGCTTCGAATATACGATTATGCGGTATGCGCACAGCCAGCACAGCCATGCAATTCTTAGCTGGTGCGCTCGATTGGCCGAGCACATGCGGAACGCATTGAAGTGAGCCAGGCCAGACAACTCTTTGTGCGATATTTAGCATTTTCCAAAGCAACCGTTATTCAACGACCACAGAGAACAACATCGGACCGGTAAAATTGCCAGGCGTTGTCATCGACGTCGAAGTCGAAACATACACGCGAGCGCTCGTTTGAATTAAGCGAATTTGTGCGAGGCAGTTATTCAAGCACATAGCGGCACTTATACGTGGATATTTCCATGTACCTAGTACTTTATATGTGTATGGGGTTGCTTATTAGTCGGTGCTGTCTTGGGCTCGCATTTATGGACGTGTCAGCCGCACATCTGGGCGCGTGCGATGGGCAAATGGGCAAAGCGGGCGGATTGGGGGTGGTGGTGGTTTTCCGCTTACTATAGCATACGAATATGCCATGCAATGCTCTACTATGTGCCTGTAATGGACGCAATATAAATGCCAACACCACACCATACCACACACTATATCAGTGTACGACGTGTGTGTGTGTGTGCACAAATGTGCGTTGGCACAAAAGCAATTGCACACTTTCGATCCGACCGCCGCCGCGCAGACCGCGTCTGCGAGTGCTGACAACACGTTGTGTTGTAGACGTCGGAGAAAATGCTGTTGTTTTATGCACAAGCGGTATCCCGAGTCCCGAGTTCAAGCTTCGGTTTGAATTCCACCCAAACAACCTTAGCGCGCGCGTTGAAAGCACTCGCAAGCCAGAGAAAAGCTCTCCGCCGCGCTCTTGCTCATTCTTCCTTCGCGAGTGCTGAGGACAGCATAACTTCGCCGATGCTATGCTGCGAGACTCTCGCGACGCTCGCGCACATGTGTGTCTATGCGGCACGCCGATTTGGCTCTCATTCGCTCGCCGAAGCCGGCGAGCACGAACACACACGCTCACGAGCCAACACAATTGCCTCAAGTGTGGGGGGGTGGTGGGTTGTGTCGTAGGATGAGGTTGGGTGGGTCATTTTCGGCTGGATGGTAAATGGATAATTTCGGGGGTGCGCGCGAGCGTCTCTGTGCATGTGTGTAGTCGTAGCATGCGGTATGTGCATCGCGCAATGTTCGGCGCCGTCCAATGTACACGGCGGCAGCGGCGGCGAGCATAGTAACTCTAAGAGGGTACCCGACACGCATGCTATGCTATGGGCTGCTTGCACAAGCCAGCATGCGCATGCGTGCGGATTGGTGCGTGAATGCACACGGATAAAATAATTGGTATGAGCATGAGCTCCGTCGTACACCAGACACAGAGGCTTGTGTTCTAATGGTGGACACGCACACACACACACGCACACATGAGGGGTGCGTGTACGCCACCAGCAGCAGACAAGAAGTGCGCTGGCGCATTGTCGTGTGTATATCGCATCCCTCCGCAGAGCGCGCATATTGTGTCCGATGCTTGACGATGCCAAAGCGAGCGAGCGACCGCACGACGACCGCACGGCGGCGGCGCGTCCATGCCACGGCGACGTTGCCAATGTCGGCGGCGAGTCCGCTAGCCGCGCAGCCGTACGAAGGTGAGTGTGTGTATGCGCTGTGGTTAGCGAGCAGCACACTTGTACACGTACACCTATAGTTATGCTGCATGTGTACACATGTTCCTCTGTACACAAGCGACGGTGCTGCCAACACCACCACCATTTGCCCACTCCATCCTCGCAGCCACCCGACATCGGAGGTGGCCAAGTTGTTGGACGCTGGCGCTGGCGGTTGCCTTGCCAAGGGTATGAGAGGGGGTGGTTCCCCCGAAACAGGCGATGTTCGCTGCTGCTTCGGTCTGTTTTGTCGGGAATAACGACTACACGACGTTGTCGACTCCGACGACGTCGACGATGTCGTCGAATGACGGTCGATGTACTGTGCGCATGTGCGCATTGTGTACGACGTGTTCGTGTGTTATTTCAATGTGTTTTGTGTGCGAGCTTGCGTGCAAGGTGGAGGAGTAGGGAGGAAGCAGCACGACTGTTCTGATGAAAATGAAATATTTGGTTATAATTTCCTATGCAAGCAGCAGCGAGCAGCGCGCGCAGAAGCTTGGAAAGTTTTCGAAATTGCCAATCTGCTGCTGGGACGACGACGTGTGCGTGCGTGCCGTTGCCGTCGAGTGTGTGTGTGCGAGCCTGCGTGTGTATGTGTGTGCTTTACATAGCATAGCACAGCACAGCATAGATGCGGCAATATATGTACGATTTGTATTTAGTACAGAGGCTCAACCGCCGAACGCCAGAAATTTATGCAATATGCGGAGCACGGAGCATCGTCGAGGAGACCATCGCGTCATCAACACTGTGCTGGTATGTTGTTATACGTGCGTATATGTTTTTGACTTCAATAACACAGCATCGTCGTGCGCCGTGCGTCTCGTGAACAAATAGCCACCTCTAGTTTAGAAACGTATTTCGCTCGGCTATGTGCGTAATGTCAATGTTGTCGAAACGCGAGCCATCGCTGCGCTCACATATATAGCACACACGCATGCGGATTATATTCGGCCCGTGTGTGCGGCGCTCGCAGGTTTTCGGCTGAACGCAATTTCAATTGCCAGCAGCAGCCGCCGCCGCGGCGGCGTTGCCGAGAAATTGTGTTTGCGCAGGACAAACACCACCACAACGGGGCTCTGCTCAACATTACCACCCCCCCAACCCACCCGCATCAGCCGAGCGGCGGCACACACGACACGCATGCACAAATGAAATACAATATTAAATATTCAAGAGCATGCGCGCGCGCGGCGCTCGGATGCCGGGGAATTTTGCAAATTTTGTGGGCACTCTCTCAGTTTGTGCGCCGGTCGTGCGTGCGTGTGTGCATGCGTGCATGCGTGCGTGCTAGTGCGTGTGTGCCGGGGCACCAAGACGCAAACGCAATTAGAGTGTGATGAAATTATGCATGAGAGCGTACGGAGCGTCAGCAGCATCTCTAACGAAAGCGCAGCTCGTATGTGTGCTGTTGATTGGATTTGCACAAGCTGGACACTGCTGGGATAATATCGAAGCTGGCCGGGGAGTGTAGGGGGTGGTCATTCAAGAACTAACTTGGTTATTGTGCCATATTTCATCGAGTGGAATCGGATGTATGATTTTAGGTAGAGGACATTGAATGATGTATGAATTCAAGCCTTGGAACTTCAATTTGTTTCTACATTATCTAGGCAGATTCAAATAGCTCTAATAATGACCACCCTGTATGTATGCTAGGAGTATGTTTTTGTGACTGTGTGTGCTTGTGTCCTGTGTTGTTCAGTTCGGTCGCAAAACTTTACCATAGGCTGCTGCGGTTGCTCTTTCATCGTTTGACCCGGTGATGCTGAAACGACGGCGGTCAAAGTCTGCTGTTGCTGGCGTTGCTGCTGCTGCTGTTGTTGCTGCTGCTGTTGTTGATGTGGATGTTGCTGAATATGATGCTGCTGCTGCTGTTGATGATGCAACTGTTGGTGCTGCTGCTGCTGGTGCATGTGATGCAGCTGCGAAACTGGCACCGCTTGCGCGGAGACGACGAGCGTGTTCAGACCGATGGCGCCGTTGACCGAGACAGTCTCGGTGTTGTTGGCAGCAGTGGTGGTGTTGGTCTGCTGCTGCTGACCGGGCGACTGAATGGGGAGGGCAGCTGGCGCTGGACTCGGGACGGCGGCGATGGTGAGGCCCGGAGTTTGGGGTTGGGGCGAGGCGACAGACGTCTGCTGCTGCTGCTGCTGCTGCTGTTGGGCTTGTTCGGCTTTTTTGCTCGATTTGCGAGCACGAACCTGGAATAGATAAGAGTGGATGCATACGGATACGGATTAGCATTGGGTGATGGTGAGTATTTTGCTGGGGTGTGTTAAACTGCGGTAAACATCAATTAACCGGCTGTGGCGGTTCGTGTGTGTGTGTGTGTGCATCGCAAATGGAAAACGATTGAAAACCAGCGCGACGATCGGGAGTGCGCGTGACACTCGCGCAAATATAGTAGATGCGGGTGTTTGGAGGGTGTTTCAATAAGGACGCTCGCTGAGATTTCGCATAAATATTTGACATATTTTGTCGTCTTATACCTATACCACTATGCAAGCTCAACATATAGTTGAAATATGGTTGGAATGTTATGATAATTACATAGAACAGTGATGTAATAAATTCATTCATTCGAATTAGTATCATCATATCCATCGGAATCCCATTTAATTCGTTGAAATATATCACTCCCACAGGTTGTGTTCAATTCAATTCCAAATTGCGGGCGTTTCTAATGAAAACCACTATAGTACTTCGGTCGGTAATTCGTTTGTGAGATTGTGCGGGTGGGGGTGGTGGAGGGAGGCAGGTCGAGAGGGTGGTATGTGGCCGGTTTTCGAACCCATCACAACGCCGACATCGACATCGCGTGCGGTTTCTCGCTTGCTCGCACACACATACCCCCCAATTCTCATTCCATTGCCCGCCGTTTCTCTGGCTGGGCTCTCTGTCGCTCATTCGCGGACGCCGCAAACGTGGATAGCATGTGAGTGTGTGTGTGTGTGTGTGTGTGTGTGTGTACGTATGTTGGCCGGGATACTCGCGTCGGTGCTGGCACAAAAGTAATTGCATGTTCACACACACACACACATACATACACAGGGCCTGTGTGTGCTGGTGTGCGTGTGTGCAATGTTGATGATGCTATTCCTATATTATATGCGCAGACGCAGACGTGCGTATAGCATACTACACATATAGCATAGCAGAGCATACACACGCGGTATAAATACCCGGCGCGCTATGTGAGCGCGAGCGGTGGAAATATATATTAGAAGGATGATAGCAGCAGTGCGCAGGCTTGCTTCTATTCCACCCTCCAACGCAACGCAACGCAACCACCCCCACACTGAATATACATTAAAATAGCATTATTCATCATCTGATGTAGCTGATTGTGCACAAAATATAACAAATGAGAATTTATGGCGGTAATTTATGAACTTGAGAGCGTACGCATGCACATACGCACGCACACACACACACACGCACGCAAGTGCTCATATTAGAATTCTGCGCGAATATGCATATCTGTCTACTGATGTTTGCCAAACAGGACGATGAATTTTGAATCATTTATTCGAGCTCATGGCATGCGTCCTTTGCGCGTTTGTCTGCCTGTGCAGTAAGTACGCGATGTAAATTGGACGGCTCATTACTCTCACTGGAAAGAAATGGCAAATGGGTTCAACAAAATGAGCAGCAGCAGCAGCGACAGTATCCGAAAACAATCTCACACCGCCATGAACAATGCGAGCTGCTGCTGTGAGTATGTTATTATTAATGATGGTGGTGTCCAGAGAAAGTTTGCCACCCAAAGTTTCGGTATTGCAAACTGTATGTACACACACACACACACATACCATACACACATTCAATCAAGGGAATGGCATTTGAGTGTGTTTGCGTGTTGATGCAGTCGAACACGCGCGCATCAAGCATAATAAGAACAAAGTTTTTAGTGATCCATTAAACTTTCGGACTCGGCGCTGGGGCTCGTAAAGTTTCGCCGGGGCGGCGAGCGAGTTGCGTGCGAATTTGTGAACAAATTGTAAATTCCTCCTTAATTGCAATGCACGATTCTGCGTACGAATAACACGCAAGCGTGCTCATGTTTTGTGTGCAATTGTTGGTAACGATTTAATATCTATATAACGTAGATAATAGTATTATTCCAGAAATGGCAAATAAACACAGCGTGGTATGCATATGCATACATAAATATGCACATGCGCGTCGGCCATTCTTATCGAAAGTGTTGAAACGACTATTTTATGCACGCACCCATCCGGGCATGTTGCAGCTAGCGATAACTCAGCAAGTGTATGCGTGTGCGCGCTTGTGTTTGCTCTTAACGATCACTTAAGGTTCTTAATGGTTATGCAAACACAAACGGCGACATTTATCAACATTGTTTTTCGTGCGCGCATGTCTCGCACACAGGTCGTCGCCGAAAGCACACATGCAAAGTATGTGTGTGTATCTACGTGCACATTACACGTGAAATATTTGTTTAATCTAAATGCATTTTATTCCAAACTTGTTATGTAAATGTGCTCCGTCGTCGTTGCATCTGCATGTATACACCACTATGTATGTTTGTGTGTGTGCCGAGAGACTACGAAGACCCGCACCAAAAGCGAGACGCCGAGAAACCTTCGCTCTGACATGCATGTGTGCGTGCACGCTTGCGACATATGCGAAAATGCTCGCGTTCGCCGTCAAGAATCATTTGCGCGAAGCAGCCAAAAGAAGAAGTGGTCGACGGTCGGTCGGGTCGAGTGCATTCACATCGCGCGGGGCTCAACACACACACACACATACGCCAAAGATTCGATGCACGATCTGGTCGTGCTGCTCATCGTGCCTCGATCATTGTGTGCACGTTGGACGGGCACTTTGGTCAGAGCGGCTTATCCGACAACGGCGACGTCGAAGACGTTGCCAATCACCACCTCTACCCATTCACTCACATACATAGTTCGAATGGTGCACCAAGCGCATGCGGCGAACCCTAACTAACGTCTCCGGCACCGCACCGTACAGTGGATGGCATAAGAATGTGAACAGAAAGTAGTAGATTTTATGTGTCACATTATCACATCGACATTGCTATGTTCAAATGTATTTGAAACGGACTTGAGTTAACTAAAAAATCCATTGCATTTTATGATTTAACTTGACGACAATCAACACATATGAATTCGAGTCTCCATTTCGTCCACATTCTCAAGGCAACCACTGTACGCGTAATCGTCTGAGCATCTTTGCGCGCGCGCGCGCGGCCTTTTTTCGCCGCCCTCGTCGTGCCGTGCTGCCGCTCCGCTGGTAAATAATTGTGTTTACGTGTGCGACCAGCAAGAGAGGTGAGTGTGTGCGGGCGGGCGGGCGGACGGACGGACGCTTTTTAATTAATTTTGCATGTTCGCAAACGACCACGTGCGCGAGATCAGTGCCAGTCGTCCCGTTGGGAGATATCAATTAAACGGTGCGGACGTGCGGCGGCGGCCGTCACGAGCGGACTTATTACCATATAGTAGTTGCGCTGCGCTCCGTCTCGGGCGCATAACCATATCAGCAGCACGGCGGCGGCGGCGGCGGCGAAATGAAACCCAGCACGACGCGGATCTCGCGGACTGATGAACTTCGAGGCGCGCATTGTTCGTTCGCTTCGAGAGGATTGGTTTCGCGCGTGAGCGCCGCATCGATTTGCATGCATGTACTCGATGCTTTGCTGCTGTCTGTGTCGTATGCATCGTAGCTGTGCGCAATCAGCGAACCCGATCGCCTGGAAATATTCACTATTCCGAGCACAGACGAGAGCACAACAACCCCAGCTCAACCAAGATGACAATATTTATTTAATTAAACTTTGACGTGCCGGTGGTGGTGGCCGTGCTAGCTGGCAAAGTTTTGCCATACACAATATTTGCAAAGTTTGTGCGAAACAAAGGCAGGCGCCCGGCTCAGAAAATTGCGAGACAAATTAATTTCGTGTGCTCGGCGAGCGACGACGACGAAGAATGCGCAAACTGGTTTGCGGAAGATTTGTAGTTATTTTTTGTGCGAATTTATCTACGCGCTGAGGCGACAAAGTTCGCGCGGCAAAATTTGTAATTTCATTTCAATGATTAATATGGCTGAAATATATATCACACACACACACACGCACACATCAGCCCTCGAAGGAAGCGTGTGCATGTGCATAAAATACGAGCTCACGTGGTGGAAGTGGTCGGCAGCGGCAGACGTTGGCAATGGCGGCGTCGGCGGCGGCGGCAAACGGCCCATAAATTTAGCGGGCGCGCACGACGCGACGCGGTCCATACGAAATTACTTTCTATGTTTTTTGAATGGAAGCGAATGTGTTTGCGACTGTGAATTGCCGAGTGTCTGCATACTATCGCATACATACATACATACTGCAGCACATAGCATACACGTCGCAAGTATGTGCTCGCATTTATACTGTAGGCGGTCTTGAGGAGGATTTCGCTCTCGCTCAGTGTATGTGAGTGTGCATACTCGCGTTTGTGTGTGTGTTCGAGACCCGAAGTCCGGCC